>CAUYLG010066307.1:0-33976 GCA_963573385.1 Cacajao melanocephalus
GATCTGCCCACATTGGTCTCCCAAAATGCTGAGATTACAGACCTGGGCCACCATGCCCGGCCCACTCTTTTTGTTTTGTTTTTTGAGGCAGAGCCTCACTCTGTCGCCCAGCCTCACATGCAGAGGCAAGATCTCAGCTCACTCTAACCTCCACCTCACGGGTTCTAAGGGATTCTCCTGCCTCAGTCTCCAGAGTTCCTGGGATTACAGGTGCTCACCTGCCACCATGCCCAGCTAATTTTCTATGTTTAGTAGTTTCACCATGTTAGCCAGGCTGGTCTCGAATTCCTGACCTCGAGTGATCCACCAGCCTCAGCCTCCCAAAGTGCTGGGATTACAGGTGTGAGCCACTGCACCTAGCCAATCTTGTCACATTTTAAGATAAACTTTGAGAATATTATGTCACATGAAATAAGATAGATACAAAATGATGGATATTATATAATCTCACTTATATGAAATACTTTATGTAGTTATACTCCTAAAAACAGAAAGCAGAAGAGTGTCTGTCAAGGGCTGGAGAGAGTAAAATGGGTAATTGTTACTTAATGAGTATTTGAATTTTAGTTTCACAAGATGTAAAATTTCTAGAAGTCTTTTGCATAACAATGTGAATATACTTACATACCTGAAATGTACAGTTTCTTACTCTGTCACCCAAGCTGGACTACAGTGGCACAATTATGGCTCACTTTAGCCTCAAACTTTCAGGCTCAAGTAATCCTCCCCCTTTAATCTTCCAAGTAGCTGAGACCAAAGGTGCACACTACCATTCCTGGCCATTTCAAAAATTTTTTGTAGCGAGAAATCTCTGTATGTTGCACAAACTGGTCTCAAACTTTTGGACTCAAGTGATCCTCATGTCTTAGCCTCCCAGAATCCTGGGATGACAGATGTGAGCCACCACCATGTCTGACCCTGAAATGTACATTTCAGTAGATTTAAGATGATAAATTTCATGTTATGTGTTTTTACAATAATTTTTCTAAAAATAAAAAATTGAAAAAAATACAGAATTATAAATTTTTTTCAAAAGTTACTTTCAGTTCACAAAAATGTTTCTCTCACACAAAGAAAATATTTATTCATTAAACAAATGGTGAAAATAAAACTATTTCCATGACTACTCACTAAGACAAGATAAAGCTACCACTGAAAATCAGCTAAGAAAGAATATATACAAGATAAGCCACAACCTAAATTGGGGTCATATTTATAGATAAACACATACACATACATATAATTTGATTGTGATAGACATATTGCTGATTTATCTCTTAATTAAATTTCATATTCACTTTAATGTGTACAGAGTTGCAAATTGTCTAAAATTATAATACATAAGTAAAACCTAAAAACAGAATAAACCAATGTTAAGAAACCTAACACTGAAAAAAATGCAGTAATATGGAACTGGAAAACAATAATAAAAGATATGTTTACTCGTAAAATCTTGTATGCAACATTGATGTATCATTAAGAAAGAATTTGTCTAGATAACTACAATATTTGACTGTGACTGTGTACTCACGAAAGGCAAGTATTTTGAATCATTGGCATGTACCGTATAACAGCAAATTTTCAGACAACATGCAGTATAATCATAAATAGAAAATTCTAATGAGAAATTCTGAGTAAATAAGATTAAAAAAATTTAATTTTTATGTTTTAAATATATGATATTATTACACAAAATGAAATTGCTTTAATCCAACTTTAGAAGCAAAGAATAGCTTTAAATTGCTAAATAAAAAAAGTATATATATTTTGCGGATTAGGGCTAGAGCCTCTGATATATAAAAACAAACATTTGGGAAAAATTATGTTATTATTTAGACATAGGTTGAAGAAAGTGAGTGAAAATCTTATAATTCTTTTTTGCCTTCAGCAAACTTAAATTTATAAGTAACTGTTTTAGTAAATATGGAGTGCCTACTAATTATCTCATTTACCTCAGGCATAACATGTAAATTCTAGCACATTGTCCTAAATTTCGGAATCAAAAATTACAGAATAATTTCCTATGGAAAATAGAAAGTAAAAATGTATAGGGAGAGTGATATCAGCAAGATGAAAACGTAAAAGGGGCTCAACTTTTATGCCTCAACAGCAAGAAAATTTGTCAGCCATTCCTGACAAAAATGCCTTTATGAGCCAGGCATGATGGCTCACATCTGTCACGACAGCTACATGGTACATTAAGGTTGAAAAATTGTTTCAGGGCAGGATTTCAAGACCAGCCTAGGTTATATAACAAGTGCCCATCTCCAAAATAAGTGACTTCAAGAGAGATTTGGGATCCAGGGAGGGAATAGGGAAACTGCTAAAGCCCAAAATTAAGGCGTGTTCTTTTTAAAAGCCAGGCCCTCATTCAGGTGGCAAACTACAAGACCCCTGATCTTGGCTACAGGTAAGAAAATAGCCCACCCAACTTGGTTCCACTGAGAATTCATGTACATATACATGTACATATATATATACATATACACACACATATATATATGTATATATACACACATATGTGTGTTTATATACACACACATATATTTTTTAGACAAAGTCTTGCTCTGTCACCCAGGCTGGAGTGCAGTGGGATGACCTTGGTTCACTGCAACCTCTCCCTCTGTGTTTCAACCCATTCTCCTGCCTCAGCCTCCCAAGTAGCTGGGACTACAGGCATACACCACCACGCCCAGCTAATTTTTGTATTTTTGCGGAGATGTGGTTTTGCCATGTTGGCCAGGCTGGTCTGGAACTCCTGATCTCAGGTGGTCCGCCTGCCTGGGCCTCCCGTGGTGACTCACGCCTGGGATTACACCATGCCCAGCCCCCATAAGGAATTCTGAACTTCCTCTGTAATCATCCCAAACTCCTCCCAGGTACAGTTTGGGAGAGGTCCTGCTCTTTCAGAGGACTAGAGTAAGACACCCATTTATGGTCATATAGGCAGGCCTGCAAACCTTAGCCTTCACTGTGGTCCCTGAAACAGTTCAATGACTCAGTTCCAGCTCCATGGGCCACAGTTCACAGGCAGTTCTGCCTACATAGAAACCTAAACAGTGACCTGTGAAAATCCTCTTTGGTACTCAGTGAAAGCCATACTCATCTACATCCTCACATAAGGCCTACCATATGAAGACCCGAATGCAGAAATCTGCCCTACTGTCTGCCCTACAGAGCAAAATTCTGAAGAACTTTCAGTCTGTTTAAAAATAAAATGGGGCCTGGGTGTGGTGGCTCATGCCTATAATCCCAGCACTTTAGGAGGCCGAGGCAGGCAGATCACGAGGTCAGGAGATCGAGACCATCCTGACTAACACAGTAAAACCCCTTCTTTAATAGTAAATTTTAAAAAGAAATAAAATAAAATGGGAGGCTGGGTGCAATAGCTCACTCCTGTAATCTCAGCACTTTGGGAGACCAAGGTGGGCGGATCACCTGAGGTCAGGAGTTCAAGCCTGACCAACATGGTAAAACCCTGTCTCTACTAAAAATACAAAATTAAAAAGGCCTGATGACGCATGCATGTAATCCCAGCTACTTGAGAGGCTGAGGCAGGAGAATTGCTTGAACCCGGAAGGCAAAGGTTGCAGTTAGCTGAGATTGTGCCAGCCTGGGCAACAAGAGCAAAACTCCATTTCAAAAGAAAAATAAAATAGAATAAAATAAAATGGGCATTACAACTATCCAAGCCCCCTATAACCAGCCAACTAAATGTGGACCCTACCACAGACCCTGCAGCCTTGTGACCAAGCTAAAGCTACAACCCCTCTCCAATACAAAACCAGTGGACATCTCATTACCCTGGGGGCCCAGAAAGGAAGATCTTTACCTTCTGAAACCGGTTTATAAAAACTTGAAGAGGTGTTTGCTTTTTCAAATTGACAGACATCAGTGCCAAACTATATTGTGCCCACTGGCAATACTTCTCTTTTAATCTAACACTGAAAGTATGTAGCAGAAGAATTAGTCAAAAATAAAGAAGCCATTGAAATTGAAGACAAGCCGGGCGCAGTGGCTCATGCCTGTAATCCTAGCACTTTGGGGGGCCAAGGCGGGCAGATCACGAGGTCAGAAGTTCGAGACCAGCCTGGCCAACATGGTGAAACCCTGTTTCTACTAAAAATATAAAAATTAGCTGGGCGTGGAGACTGGTGCCTATAATCCCAGCTACTCGGAAGGCTGAGGCAGGTGAATCACTTGAACCCTGGAGGCAAGGGTTACAGTGAACCAAGATCACCCCACTGCGCTCCAGCCTTGGCAAATTGAAGACAAATAAGTAAAATGTTGCTGTTTGTAGATCACGTAACCTTATATATAAAAATACATAATCAGTACATTAAAATCTATTGAAACTAATAAATACACTTAGTAAATTACCAAATACAAAATTAACATACAAGTTATGGTTCTATGAACTTAAATTGTCTAATAAAATAAAGGAAAAAAATATTATTTACCAATAGCATTAAAATAATTTCTGGCCGGGCATGGTGGCTCATGCCTATAATCCCAGCACTTTGGGAGACTGAGGTGGGTGGATCACCTGAGGTCAGAAGTTCAAGACCAGCCTGGCCAACATGGTGAAACCCAATCTCTATAATAATAATAGTAATAATAATAATAATAATAATAATAATTTATTTCTGAGAAAAAATTCACCCAAGAAAGTAAAAAGCATTTTTTTTTTTTTTTTTGAGATGGAGTCTCACTCTTGGTATGATCCTAGCTCATTGCAACCACCATCTCCCAGGTTTAAGCAGTTCTGTTGCTTCAGCCTCCCAAGTAGCTGGGATTACAGGCATCCACCATTACGCCTGGCTAATTTTGTATTTTTAGTAGAGACGGGGTTTCTTCATGTTGGTCAGGCTGGTCACGAACTCCTGACCTCAGGTGTTCTGCCTGTCTCAGCCTCCCAAAGTGCTGTGATTACAGGCGTGAGCCACTGCACCCGGCCAAAAAAAATCTTTACAATAAAAGGTATAGTATTTCAATAGAAGAAATTGGAGAAGATGCAAGTGAGTTTTAAAATATTTTATATCTATGGATTTAAATAAATATTGTTAAAGTGCCATGTTATCCAGAGTAATTTACAGATTCAATAAACTACCAAAATTTCTGTGCCTTTTTTAAAAATAGTAATATACAATCCCTAATTTTACATGAAACTACAATAATTCTTTTTTTTTTTTTTTTTTTTTGAGATAGAGTTTCACTTTTGTTGCCCAGGCTAGAGTGCACTGATGTGATCTTGGCTCACTCTAACATCCACAGCTGGATTTAAGTGATTCTCCTGCCTTAAGCTCCTGAGTAGCTGGGATTACAGGCATGTACCACCACACTTGGTATTTTTAGTTTTTTTTGTTGTTGTTGTTGTTATTAGAAACAGGGTTTTGTACTTTTAGCAGAAACAGGGTTTTGCCATGTTGGTCAGGCTGTCTTAAAATCCTGACCTCAGGTGATCTATCTGCCTCAGCTTTTGAAAGTGCTGGGATTACAAGGCATGAGGCACCGTGCCCGGCCCAATAATCTTTTTAAGAAACAGGGTCTCCTTATATTGCCTAGGCTGGTATCCAACTCCTGGGCTCAAGGGATCCTTTTGCCTCGGCCTCCCAAAGTGACAGGATTACAGGTGTGAGCCACTGCACCCAGCCAAAACCACAATCAACTTTGAATAGTCAAAGCAATCTTGAGGAATAAAAACAAAGCAGAACATCATACTTTATAATTTCAGACTATATTTCAAGCCTGTAGTAATACAAACAGAATGAAATGTGCAGAAAAATAAACCAAAAAACCAATGGAACAGAAACCACAACTGTTACACATTTTAAACGTAATGCAGAAAGATAACTTACAAAATGGTTTAACAAGAGTTTCTAAAAATTAGGCAATATTTCTGAGTCTCCAAAAACAATGGGGAAAAAAGTCAGATTGTACGGTCTCTTATATGCCACAAAGAGGAATTTAGCTCACTGTAAACTTGAAGGAATATTACTGAAGAAAAGTAAAATGTTTCATTTTTATTTTTTTGAGATAGAGCTTTGCTTTTGTTGCCCAGGCTGGAGTGCAATGGCCACAATCTTGGCTCACCACAACCCCCACCTCCCAGGTTCAAGTAATTCTTGTGCCTCAGCCTCCTGAGTAACTGGGATTACAGGCATGTGCCACCATGCCTGGCTAATTTTGCATTTTTAGTAGAGACAGGATTTCTTCATGTTGGTCAGGTTGGTCTTGAACTCCTGACCTCAGGTGATCTGCCTGCCTCAGCCTCCCAAAGTGCTGGGATTATAGGTGTGAGTCAATGCACCTGGCCGAAAAGTAGAATTTTTTTTTTTTATAGATGGGGTTTCACCATGTTGGTCAGGCTGGTCTCAAACTCCTGACCTCAGGTGATCCACCCACCTTGGCCTCCAAAGTGCTTGGATTACAGGCGTGAGCCACCATGCCTGGCCTTGAAAAGTAGAATTTTTAAAGAACTTAAAAGCATAAGACAGAAGATATTGCTGTGTTGAAGTTTAAAAAAAAAAACAAAACAGCTGCCTAGAAATTGCTTCTTTTGGAACACAAATTTCCAAGTTACATTTTAAGGACTGGCTTTCTTTTTCACCTTTGGACCTCTCATCTGTGTTATCTGTTGTATTCACTCTCACCTACCTGGGGATTTGGCTACCATCTCATGTCTCTTCATATTCCAGGGCTGTTTTCCTTGCTCCAGACAGGTGACCAGGTCTAAATTAGATACAGCAATACTTGTTTTATTAAAAATAAATAACATGAATCTTGCTCATATTCTCCAATTACAAACCAAGTAATTTTCTCAGTCAAGAAAATGTAGGCCAGGTTCAGTGGCTCATGCCAGTAATCCCAGCACTTTGAGAGGGTGAGGTGGGTAGATCACCTGAGGTCAGGAGTTAGAGACCGGTCTTGTCAACATGGCAAAATCCCATCTCTACTGAAAATACAGAAATTAACTGGGCATGGTGGTGCACGCCTGTAGTCCTAGCTGTTCGGGAGGCTGAGGCAGGAGAATCGTTAGAACCCGGGAGGCAGAGGTTGCAATGAGCTGAGACTGCATCATGGTATCCAGCCTGGGTGACAGAGCAAGACTCCATTTCAGAAAAAATATTTTTAAAAAAGAATGTAAAAGAATATTCTAGCAAATTAATCGCAAAATACTAACTTATAAACAAAAATTTTTAATATTAAGAAAATATTTTCAATTTGTATGTTCTTAATTTCACTATCCAGTGCTACTGAATCAAAAATTGGTGGTAGCAATTAGATTTTTTTTTTTTGAGACAAAGTCTCACTCTGTCACCCAGGCTGGAGTGCAGTGGCATGATCTTGGCTCACTGCAACCTCTATCTCCCATGTTCAGGCAATTCTTCTGCCTCAGCCTCCTGAGTAGCTGGGATTACAAGCACGTGCCACCATGCCAAGCTAATTTTTGTATTTTTAGTAGAGACAGGGTTTCACCATGTTGGTCAAGCTGATCTCGAACTCCTGACCTTGTGATCCGCCCGTCTCGGCTGCTGGGATTATAGGCATGAACCACTGTGCCCTGTTATAGCAATTAGATTTTAAGGGGTGGGCAACAGTATTTTATGCCACTGAATTTCTGGAACTATCACTAATCTAGAATGAAGAATAGAGATCAGCTCAGAAATGTCGAAAGTTCAGGTCAGGATGAAACATCTACAGACAAATATTAGATTTTCTTAAAAACAGGTATATGAAACTCATTGATGTAAAGCATAAATTGCCAAAATACATGCAATAAAAAAGAGAAGTGAAACCTTTAGAGTATATTAGGAATTGTGTATTAAAGTTATCCTCACCCAGGAAGACCAGGTTTCTGTAGTTCTCTAACATCACATTTCTATATAAATTCTGCTGAGCTGTGTCCAGGCACTGCCACTCCTCCAGAGAGAATTCTATGGCCACATCCATAAATGTCAATGGTCCCTGAAAAATGCATAACACATATTTACCAAGTGGTTATGGACAGAATTTTTAATTTGACTCAAGGTGAAATGAGAGAGTAAAAAGATCTTGTTCTGACTTGTAGGAGTGACTAAAATTATCCAATAAAATAATATTCAACACAGAAATATTCTCTAATGTATTCTCTGAGAAAAGAGAGTAGTATGAGATCCACGACATCAGTGTATATACGTTATTTTTCTTGATGATAAAGTATAAACTGAAGGGCATGAACACAACATGTACATTTTTTTATTGTTACATGTACATCATACAGAATGACTTGCGTATATTTTTCAGATGGAAAAGACATGTTGAGCTGGAAAGAGCCTTTCAAAATCTAATCTGTACAATAAACTGGAGATCTTGTTAATGGAGATTATTTTTTCAGGAAGATCTGGAAAAAAGTCTTAGTTTTTGAATTTCTCTTTCTTTTCTTTTCTTTCTTTCTTTCTTTTTCTTCTCTCTTTCTTTTTGAAACGGAGTTTCACTGTCATTGCCCAGGCTGGAGTGTTATGGCTCGATCTTGGATTATGCAACCTTCTCCTCATGGGTTCAAGCTATTCTCCTGCCTCAGCCTCCCAAGTAGCTGGGATTACAGGCATGCCACACCACACCCAGCTAATTTTGTATTTTTAGTAGAGATGGGGTTTCTCCATGTTGGCCAGGCTGGTTTCAAGCTCCTGACCTCAGGTGATCCACCCATCTTGGCTTCCCAAAGTGATCGACTTGCAGGCAGGAGCCACTGCGCCCAGCCCAGTTTTTCAATTTCTAACAAGCTCACCAATAATGCCAATGTTTTTGGCCCAAAAAGAATATTTTGTCAAACATCCAGTAAGTACAAAGGCCTGTGTTTTTTTCAGTTTTTCTCACCTGTAAACAAAGAGCTTTCATTTTCCAAAGATATATGTATACTAAGAAAACCTAAGAAAAAAAGCAGCTGCCAGATTAAATATGATGATTTATGCACATCAGCTGCATAAAGATACTTAATGAGGCCAGGCATGGTGTCTCATACCTGTAATTCCAGCACTTTGGGAGGCTGAGGTGGGCAGATGACCTGAGGTTGGGAAGTCGAGGCCAGCCTGACCAACATGGAGAAACCCCATGTCTACTAAAAATACAAAATTAGCCAGATGCGGTGGCGCATGCCTGTAATCCCAGCTACTCAGGAGGCTAAGGCAGGAGAATCACTTGAACCCATGAGGCAGAGATTGTGGTGAGCCCGGTACACACCATTGCACTCCAGCCTGGGCAACAAGAGCAAAAACTCTGTCTCAAAAAAAAAAAAAAAAAATAGGCCAGGAGCAGTGGCTTATGCCTGTAATCCCAACACTTTGGGAGGTCAAGGCAGGTGGATCATGAGGTCAAGAGTTCGAGACAAGACTGATCAACAGGGTGAAACCCCATCTCTACTAAAAATACAAAAATTAGCTGGGTGTGGTGGTGGCACCTATAATGCCAGATACTTGGAAGACTGAGGCAGGAGAATTGCTTAAACCCAGGAGGTGGAGGTTGCAGTGAGCCAAGACCATGCCACTGCACTACAGCCTGGGCAACAGAGTAAGACTTAGCCTCAAAATAAATAAATAAGATACTTAATAATGAACAGAAAAATAATTAACTCTATAGTGAAAAAATCTTTCAGGGAGCTCTTTAACTAAATGAATTTTTTTTTCTTTTTTACCAGTAATTTCAGGATATCAAGTGAATTATTAACACCAACTGCACTAGGACAAATTTTTATGATGTGCTAATGCATAACACAGACAGACACAGCACCACTACTGGAATATTACCCCCCAAAAGTAAATTATAGTCTAAATTTAAGCATAAAGAAAATATCAGTTCTATGCAAAGTTCAAGATAAAGATATCTCTCATGTTCGTAATTTTCAATAGTGATTATAGGTAGTCTTCCTTTAGCACTCTAGAAAGCAGGTATCTCCTAATAATGTTTTTCAGAACTTTCTGGGTAATAAATTCTATTGTGTTCAAATAAGTGTTTTATTTTCTTTTCTGTTTTTTTTTTTTTTTTTTTTTTTTTGAGATGGAATCTTGCTCTGTTGCCCAGGCTGAAGTGCTGTGGTACAATCTTGGCTCATTGCAACCTCCACCTCCTACGTTCAAGAAATTCTCGGGCCTCAGCCTTCTGAATAGCTGGGATTCCAGGAACATGCCATAATGCCTGGCTAATTTTTAAATATTTTTAGTAGAGACAGGGTTTCACAACGTTGGCCAGGCTGGTCTTGAACTCCTGACCTCAAGTGATCTGCCTGCCTTGGTCTCCCAAAGTGCTGGAATTACAGGCATGAACCACCACACCCAGTCACATAAGTGTTTTCTTAATCCTGTTCTGCAAAGAGCTGATGGAGAACACCAATAAAACCTCAACATTACATGTTCTGTATCTTTACTAAGAACCCCAGCTTTCCCCCAATAGAAATCTTCAGTGTCCACACCATCCCATGTTCAACAGCCAAAAAAGAACATTTTCAATATTGCAGATCACAAATTTATGGTGATGTTTCTGCATGACATATAAGAATACAAGACATAGAGAATGTAGAGAAGGCTCTGGTCTATACAAAAGAAATATTTTGGCCTGGCACGGTGGTTCACATCTGTAATCCCAGCACTTTGGGAGGCTGAGGTGGGTGCATCACGAAATCAGGAGTTCGAGACCAGCCTAACCAACATAGTGAAATCCCGTATCAGACAAAATTAGCTGGGTGTGGTGGCACGCACCTGTAATCCCAGCTATTCAGGAGGCTGAGGCAGGAGAATTGCTTGAACCTGGGAGGCAGAGGTTACAGTGAGCCAAGATGGTACTACTGCACTCCAACTTGGGCCAAAGAGCAAGATCTAAAAAAAAAAAAAAAAAAAAAAATTTGCAGAGACCCTTGACTATCATCCTTTTAGTAGTTAAAAAAAAATTATTATGGAGAAAAAAAACACATGTAGAAAAATACAGGTTTGCAAGTGCAAAATGCGTGGCATTCCAGGGGACAGAATGAACATAGCTCCTGATCTGAGACATGGTTAGCTTAAAAAAGTCATTCTTGGCCAGGCGTGGAGGCTCACACCTATAATCCCAGCACTTTGTGAGGTCAAGGCAGGCAGATCGAGATCAGGAATTCCAGATAGCCTGGTCAACATAGTGAAACCCTGTCTCTACTAAAAATACAAAAATTAGTCAGGCGTGTTGATGTGTGCCTGTAGTCCCAGCTACTCCAGGGGATGAGGCAGGAGAATTGCTAGAACCCAGGAGGTGGAGGTTGCAGTGAGCAGAGATCACACCACTGCACTCCAGCCTGGACAACAGAGTAAGACTTCATCTGGTGGGGGGGGAGTCATTCTTTTTTCTTTTCCTCCTTCTCTGAGATTTCTTCTCAGATGAGATTCTCTGGACAAACTACACCTGCTTCTTGAGACTAGGCCTTTAAAGGTGCCAGCATCACCTGTTTAACTGATGCCACCACATCCGCAAGCAAAAAAGCAAGACCTGAAGAAAAAGTTCACCCATTTCTGTTCTTTGCAACAGAGGAGATGCAGGAAAATACGTGCTGCTCCATGGAAATAAAAATGTAAGTTTCACTTTTTCTGTCCTCAGGCACCCTTTTCTTACATGGACATGATCAATTTCTGCTACAGTAATGAAAATATGGGCCACACTGCCATCTTCCTACTAAACTCAAACAGAAACAGCCCTGTGGCCACCCTTTAGTGCAAAAGTGAAACTTAACTTTCATGAATGTATCTGGAACCCCTCATACTCAATTCTAGCCTCACCATAAAATCAAATGAGGCACTTAATTAAAACAACATGGGGCCAGGTATTGTGGCTAGACCCTGTAATTCAGCACTTTGGGAGGCTGAGGTGGGCAGATTTCCTGAGGTCAGAAGTTCAAAACCAGCCTGGCCAACACGGTGAAACTCTGTCTCTACTAAAAATACAAAAATTATCTGGGCGTGGTGGTACTTGCTTGTAATCCCAGCTACTTGGGAGGCTGAGGCAGGAGAATCACTTGAACCTGGTAGGCAAATGTTGCAGTGAGCTGAGATTACGCCACTGCACTTCAGCCTGGGTGACAGGTGAGACTTCATCTCAAAGCAAACAAACAAAATATGGATGTGTCTGCCCAGAACAATAAACAGAACCTGTGGGGAGGGGACAAGTACAGAGATTTCTGTAAATTGGCTATGTAATCCTAATGAGAAGCCTGGGCTGATAACCACTTAGCTAAGAATTGCCTCTCAAGCTTTAGTGAGCTTAAAATTCACTTGGTAATTTTGGACCCACTCTATGTAATGGGATTCTGCAGGTTTGGAAAAGATCCATGGATGAATGTTTTAAACAAATCTCTTGTCAATGCTGATGTTGCTCCCCCTGGGCTCATTATTAGCAGTAGTTAGAGAAAGCAGATACAGCACAGAGTCCCTTTCACTCAGCACTCTTGTCACAACACAAATACTTCTGGTACAAATGAAGACAACCCATCTTCATCCTAAAGTTTCATATTCTTTGCTGGCTCTTTAAAGTTTACAAAGGAAACAGAGGCAGCAATGTCTGAATAAATCTGCATTTGGAAGAGAACATGTACTACTGCAAGATTTATTAAGCAGGTACTGTGTGCTCTCAAGAGTCTGTTACAGGCCAGGTGTGGTGGCTCATGCCTGTAATCCCAGTACTTTGGGAGGTCAAGGTGGGTGGATCACCTGAGATCAGGAGTTCAAGTTCAGCCTGGCCAATATGGGGAAACTTCATCTCTACTAAAAACACAAAAGTTAGCCAGGCATGGTGGCATGTGCCTATAATCCCAGCTACTTGGGAGGCTGAGGAAAGAGAATCACTAGAATCTGGGAGGAGGAGGTTGCAGAGAGCTGAGAACATGCCATCGCACTCCAGCCTGGGCTACACAGCGAGACTCTGTCTCAAAGAAAATAAAAATTAAATTAAATTAAATTAAATTAAATTAATGCAGGAAAGAAAAGCAGAAATTAAAATTTTCTTTCATAAGCAAACTTTCCTGAGTCATTTCCCCTCTTGTGGAATTGTATCCTGCTTTGCAAGTTTTATAAGTTTATAAACTCTTATATTTTTGTTCTCTAAAGCTAATAACTGTAAGTTTCTGTAACATGGCAAAGGTCATAAAAAATGCCCAACCAAGCAGAACTCCAGCCTTCTGGGTGCTGTAGCATTTTTACTTTTTCTGTCATTGGGTTTTTAAAAAATATGTAGAATAAAAGCCTAACACAGACAGATGAGAGGATTACAGAAAGAGTTTAATGTAGTTTAGAGGAATTTTTAGTGTGCTTATATTTACTTTTTTGTGACTTGTGGGGCAACTACCGAATCTGCAGGAGTAGAAGGCAAGTTGCTAAATGGAATGCCTCTGCAACCTTGGTTTTAATAACAAATTAAGAAAAATAAAGAAATTAAGTCTCTAAAATACATATATATTTTTTTTCATTTATCTGCTTTTGGGTTTCAGGAAATTGTTAGCACCAACTCCAGAAAGGCAGCAGAATTCAACAGTCAAAACTCTGATCTCTTCTAATTAGTTCTGTGAGGCAAGACTCCAGGGCTGGGGAAGATCTAAATAAGTCCTCCAAATAGGGTGAATCTGAACAGGAACTGGAAAAGGGAGAGACCCTCTGTATAATTCTGTTCTATATGCCACTGGGGTATTTCAAGTTCTGTTTTTCCTAAGCTTACCTAAAAGAGACTTGGACGTGGCAGGTCACAGTGGCTCATGTCTGTAATCCCAACATTTTGGGAGGCCAAGGATAGTGGATCACCTGAGGTTAGGAGGTCAAGAACAGCCTAACCAACATGGAGAAACCCCATGTCTACTAAAAATACAAAATTAGGCAGGCGTGGTGGCACATGCCTGTAATCCCAGCTACTCAAGAGGCTTAGGCAGGAGAATTGCTTGAACCCAGGAGGCAGAGATTGCAGTGAGCCAAGATCATGCCATTGCACTCCAGCCTGGACAACAAGAGCAAAACTCCAACTCAAAAAAAAAAGAAAAGAAAGAAAGAAAGAAAAGAAAAGAAAAAGAAAAAATTACAGCATTAATTTATTTGCTTGAGTCTCCAGATCTTGTGTGTTAACCTACCCTGTGTTAGCCTAATCAACTAATTCTTATGTATTGATAATTAGCCGGACTGACTTCATTTTAACTTTCTCACTCATAGTTATTCCTGACTCCCCATTAAGTATATAACTGGAGCATGTAGCTGGGGCAGGATGACACTAGGCACATCCGGGAATGCAACTGCTGATAAGAGGCTGAGTTAACTGGTACCAGTAGAGCCTGGAAATGCAGGTGTTGTCGAGCCCCCATTTATCTATAAGTTGTATGTCTTTTATGACAGTTTTACCCCTTGCACCTGGCACTGTTTTATTTCTCCTGTACTAGTTTATCTTTTAACTTTTTTGCTTGCTCAGCTTCTGTGAGAAAATTGCTTCAGCTAGAATCCCCCTCCCCTTTTCAAACTAGGGTATAAGAAACCACCTAGCTTTTTCTTTGGGGACGAGAGAATTTTAGGCATTAGCCACCTCTTGGTCACCGGCTAAATAAAGGACTCATAATTCAAATACATAAAATTAGCTAGGTGTGGTGGTGCATGCCTGTAATACCAGCTACTTGGGAGGCTGAGGCAGGAGAATTACTTGAACCCAGGGGGCAGAGGTTGCAGTGAGCTAAGAACCCGCCACTGCACTCCAGCCAGGGCAACAGAGCAAGACTCCACCTCAAAAGAAAAAAAAAAGAGTAAAAAGAGTCACTGAAAGAGAAACAATGGGGAAAACAGTTGATTGCTGGTCTGTAAGGTTTGTAGAAATCTGATCTAGTCTCTCTTGAAGTGACTGTAGAGAACTATAGATGCCAAATAGAGACACAAGTTGCCAAGGCAATCCTAACCAAAAATAACAAAGCTGGAGGCATTACATTACTTGACTTCAAACTAAATTATAAGAATACATAACCAAAGCACTATGATACTGGTACAAAAAAAGACTGATAGACAAATGCAACGAAATAGAAAGCCCAGAAATATTGCCATATGCATACAACCACCTGATTTTTGGCAAAGCTGACGAGAGGAATGTGAGAAGAATTCCCTATTCAATAAATGGTGCTGGAATAACTACCTACCACTATGTAGAAAATGGAAACTGAACTCCTTCTTTATACCATATATAAAAATCGACTCAAGATGAAGTAAAAACTTAAATGTAAAATATAAAATTATTATTTTTTAAACCCTAAAAGATAAATAACCTAGGAATTACTACTATTTGAGACATAGGAACTGGCAAGGATTTTAAGTTAAAGATACCAAAAGCAATTGTAACAAAAGCAAAAATTGACAAATGGGACCTAATTAAACTAAAAACCTTCTTAACAGCAAAAGAAACTATCAACAAAGTAAACAGACAATCTACAGAATAAAAGAAAATATCTGCAAACTATACTTCTGACAAAGTCTAATGTCCAGAATTCATTAGACACTTAAACAAATTTACAAGAAAAAAACAAAGAACCTCATTAAAAAGTAGGCAAAGGACATAAATAGATGTTTCTTTTTTTGAGACAGAGTCTTGCTCTGTTACCTAAGCTGGAGTGCAGTGGCATGATCTCGGCTCACTGCGCCCTCCAGCTCTGGGTTTAAGTGATTCTCATGCCTCAGCCTCTCTAGTAGCTGGGACTACAGGTGTGTACCACCATGCCCAGCTAATTATTGTACTTTCAGTAGAGACACAATTCTGTCATGTTGGCCAGGATGGTCTCGAACTCTTAGCCTCAAATGATCCACTTGCCTTAACCTCCCGAAATGCTGGCATAACAGGTGTGAGCCACCATGCATGGCTAAACAGATGCTTTTCAAAACAAGGCATACATGGGTCTAACAAGCATATTTTTAAAATGCCTATCACTAATTATTAGAGAAATGTAAAAAAAAAAACACGCAATGAGATACTATCTTACACCAGTCAGAAAGGTCATTGTTAAAAAGATAGTAATAGATCCTGGCAAAGTTGCAGAGGAAAGCAAATACTTCCAACACTGCTGGTGGGAGTGTAAATTACTTCCACTGTTGTAAAAAACTGTTAAAGCATTAGGCATGGAGAAATGCAAAACTGCTTTGAATTGCTCTTTTCTTAAAGGAATCTTGGTGATATCAGGATTGTAACTGCACTAATCATTAAAATGGCAAGCTGAGGCCGGGTGCGGTGGCTCACGCCTGTAATCCCAGCACTTTGGGAGGCCAAGGCGGGTGGATCACCCGAGGTTCGAAGTTCGAGACCAGCCTGATCAATATGGTGAAACCCTGTCTCAAAAAAAAAAAAAAAAAAAAAGGAAAGAAATAAATTTAGGTGCCCACGGCTAGGGCGCCCTCGGCTGGCCACCGCGGCTTTGGTCCGAGTGTCTGGCTCCGGGAAGCGGCTGCAGCCGCAAGGACGGCTTGGGGTCTGGTATCCGACGCAACCATGGCTGGCGCGCTGGTGCGGAAAGCGGCCGACTAGGTCCGAAGCAAAGATTTCTGGGACTACCTCATGAGTAGGCACTTCTGGGGCCCAGTAGCCAACTGGGGTCTTCCCATTGCTGCCATCAATGACATGAAAAAGTCTCCAGAGATTATCAGTGGGCAGATGACATTTGCCCTCTGTTGCTATTCTTTGACATTCATGAGATTTGCCTACAAGGTACGGCCTCGCCTGGGAACTGGCTTCTGCTTGCATGCCACACAACAAATGAAGTAGCCCAGCTCATCCAGAGAGGGTGGCTTATCAAACATAAGATGAGTAAAAAGGCATCTGCATAACAATGGAAAATGAAGAGCAAGCTCTTGAAGGGACAGCATTGCCAGCTGCTGCTGAGTCACAGATTTCATTATAAATAGCCTCACCAAGGAAAATATGCTGAATGCTATTTTTACTAGCCATTCTATTTTTATAGAAATAGCTGAGAGTCTCTAACTCTCTGCTGCCTTACAAGTACTAAATATTTTACTTCTTTCCATAAAGAGTAGCCCAAAATATGCAATTTAATAATTTCTGATGATGGTTTTATCTGCAGTAACATGTATATTATCTATTAGAATTTACTTAATGAAAAACTGAAGAGAACAAAATTTATAACTACTAGTACTTAAGTACTCCTACTTCTTGACGTTGTCTTTAACGACCACAAGACAACCAACAGCTGGCCACATACCTAAAATCTTGACCCCATTGTTTAAAAATGTTATCTGTGTATTTCCATGCAGTGTGTATATTGAGATGCTGTGACTTAGTGGCAATAAAAGATTTAAGTATTTGTTAAAAATAAAAAATTTAAAAAAAAAAAGGCAAGCTGAAATTGGTAATGTGAAGTTTAAAAAAAAAATCTGAAACTTTTTCTGGAAGCAGAGACTCAAAGAACATATTTTAACCATGTGCTTAAAGCCTCAGGCAGAATAGCTTAAATTCTGCAATTGAGTTTTCAGGCTGATCAAGTTTATGGACTTTAAACTGGCAAACTGTTCAGAAAACAATGTCTTACTGGCAGAGCAAAGACTGTCTCTAATAAGTCTTTCATGCATATGTTTTCACCACATTTACATACAATTATTATTATTATTATTATTATTTTACTTTTTGAGAACGGACACAACATTTTTACTTTTTAATTCAACAAATATTTAATTTGGCTTAAAGTTTTTCTTCAAAGGATGTGTGGTTCTACATGCTTAGCTTTTAATTGCTCTTTAATTCATGGGCCTTCTTTTATAGCTGATTGAAATTGATCATTTAAATTTACAAAATTAAGGGTAAATAAGGCTTGTACTAGTAGTGTTGCTGGTTAAGACAGAAAACAGGTTTTGCAGCTTATCAATTAGGAGATTCATTTCTACTGAGGAGCAAGGCTATGTGGCTGGCTTTTAATTGCTCCTCACTAATTCATGGGCTAGCTGTAATTTCTCTCCCTTCAGAGGTTACTGTTTTACTTAAATTGGATTTCAAAAGAGCCGTGTTTACCGCAGAGTTGGATTTAATTTAGGAAAGGAGAGAAGAAATTAAATTTTTCTTCTCTTCTATAAGCAAACAGCTCTGAGTCCTTCCCCTTCCCATAAGATTGTATCCTGCTTTGCAAGGTTTATAAGTTTATAAATTCTTGTATTCTTCTTTTCTATAGCTGATAACTGTAAGTTTCTGTAACACAGTGAAGGTCATGAGAAATGCCCAAGCAGGCAGGACTCTGGCTTTCTGGGCACTGTAGCAGAAGGCAATAGATGAGGCCCGTGCTAGAATCCTTGACCTCTACAGATAGCGAACAGTCACATAGCAACAGTCATAATGTAAGCCTATGTTAGGTGCCTATCATTGCTAATGAATTGCCTTTGTTCTACAACTGCAAACTTTAGTGCCCCTGTATACTTCATATATAAAAATCCAAGACCGGTCTTTGTTAGGCACTAAGTATTGAGATGCTAATCTGCTGAGTTGGTGGCCGCCCTAATAAAATCCTCCTGTTTCACACATTGGTCTCTCCGGTCTCCTGAAATATTCTGCAACAGAATAACAACTGTGGCTAATATCAGAAAAAGGTCTTACAAATCCTTAAATTTTCCTTAAATCTTAGCAGAGAATTATAATTTGGGATGTTGCTTGTATACAAAGAACACATGAAATTTTACTGTGGGACACCTGCAGAGAGCAGCAGCAGAGGCAGTATAGGTCCTGGGATGGCAGCCTTGCTGGGCCCACCCTGGTGCTGCTCCCTCCTGCTCCCTTCAGCAGTTGAGGCTTGAGGGGAGCTTCCCTGCCGGAGCCTTTTTTTCTCTTTTTTTTTTTCTTTTGCTTTGCCATGTGGCTCCACCCTGTAATGCCTTTTTTTTCATCCTTTAATAAACATACACCTGATTGCCTTGCTGATCACCAATCACTAGGCAGGCTAAGAGTTTCTTCTGTAATGCTGCTTGCTCAAGACAAATACTTGGCTGTAGCATTTCCTTTGACTTTTTTCCTATTCACTGGATGCATTTGTGTATAATTTCTCCCCACTTAACTTATCCCCAGAGCTTTACGGTCAGTGTGCCCTTTGCCTGAAACAATGGGCCTTGGGAAACAGCAGCTTGTATTACGGTTCTTAATGGAGCCTGATACTGTTTGTGTTGCGCTGATAACTGCTGTCCCATTATGAATCCCTAGCCTGAAACGCTTCCTCCTTGAGCTTGGCAATACTCAGTGGGTACCACTGTACTGACTACTTGACCTGACCTCGAGGTCCTCTTTACTTTCCGGTTTTTGGGAGGTTCACTGTCCCTTCTTTGCAGTGATGATCACATAGGTTCACTCCACGTTCAAGTGCCTGCTGTGATGGGGTATCAAATTGGGGTCACCACCTAAAAAGTCGACTACCAAGTGCAGAGGTCTGGCCTGCAGATCCTGACTCAACAATGGATAAATAAATGCACTCTCAAACCTGGTTTAGTAATTCAAGTGGGAATTTGGAATGGTCATCCATTGCTTTCAGAGAACAAAATGCAACCTATCGACCAAGACCCCCTGTACATCCACACATTCATTCCTTAAAATATTTGACAACAGAGGTTCTAAGTGAGCAGGCTTGTGGATAATTAACATGGTTAAAAGAGTGGTTTTAGGGCCGGGCACGGTGGCTCAGGCCTGTAATCCCAGCACTTTGGGAGGCAGAGGTGGGCGGATCACGAGGTCAAGAGATTGAGACCATCCTGGCCAACATGGTGAAACCCCATCTCTACTAAAAATACAAAAAAATTAGCTGGGCGTGGTGGCGCGTGCCTGTAGTCCCAGCTATTCGGGAGGCTGAGGCAGGAGAATTGCTTGAACCCGGGGGGTGGAGGTTGCAGTGAGCCGAGGTTGCGCCACTGCACTCCAGCCTGGTGCCTGGTGACGGAGTGAGACTCTGTCTCAAAAAAAAAAAAAAAAAAAAAAGAGTGGTTTTATGAATGTTAAACGCTTTAGGTTCCAGGCCAAGAGTAAACACTATTAATGGGTAATTCCCCTTTGATCTCCCCCTGAGAGGACCATCCAGCACAAAGTTTGTGAGTAAACAGAGACAAAGGGATATGGGGTGAACAGATTTAAACTGGGAAAGCCTTTTATTGTCCTATCTTTTTTCTAATATATTGAACCTGCCACCTTCAGCCTGTCCCAATAAAACCTTTTGGCCTTCCAAAACGTTTGAAACTAATCTGTAACTTTCCCTAATATTTTGCCAGCCACCCTGAGTGAATCTCAACAGTTTCTGTTCTCCAGGAACAATTTATGGAAAAAACAACACCCTCCCCATTATGACTTAGATGGTGCTCTCTTTTCTTATCTATTGCACAGCAGACACTGACTCTGCACAGTTTCTTTTTCTCACAAAAAAATCAGCTGAATTTGACTTTAGTGGTGAAAATACAATACTTTTTAAGCAAACTTTACTTAAGTTTGTCTTTTTACCAAAGGCTTCTGAACTTTACAATCCCATTTTATGTGACTCCCAAGAACATGCTGACTTCAGTGGCACAAATCACAATAGCATAATGGTGGAACCAACCCAAATGCCCATCAATCAATGAGTAGATAAAGAAATTGTGGGGGGTGTATGTGTGTGTATATACACACACATACACACATATATGATGAAATACTACACAGCCATTAAAAAATGAATCAACAGCATTTGCAGTGACCTGGATAAGGTCGGAGACTATTACTCTAAGTGAATTATCTCAGGAATAGAAAACCAAACATCATATGTTCTGATATGTGGGAGCTAAGCTATGAGTATGCAAAGGCATAAGAATAATACAGTGGACTTTAGAGACTTGGGAGAAGAGTGGGAGGAGGATGAAGGATTAAAGACTACAAATTTGGTGCAGTGTATAATGCTTAGGTGATGGGTGCAGTAAAAGCTCACAAATCACCACTGAAGAACTTACTCATATAGGCTGAGCGTGGTTGCACATGCCTGTAATCACAGCAGTTTAGGAAGCTGAGGTGGGTGGGTCACAAGGTCAGGAGTTAAAGACCAGCCTGGCCAACATGGTGAAACTCTGTCTCTACTAAATATACAAATATTAGCCAGGCGTGGTGGTGCATGCCTGTAATCCCAGCTACTCGGGAGGCTGAGGCAGTAGACTTGCTTGAACCTGGGAGGTGAAGGTTGCAGTGAGTCAAGATCGCACCACTGCGCTCCAGCCTGGGTGACAGAGAGAGACAGAGGGTGTTTGCCTTTAACCTTGTGTATAAAGTCATATGCACTATATATTATATATGTAATACAGTTATCCTTAAATACATATATATATAATATATGTATAAAAACATATATCATAGGTTGGGCCTGGTGACTCACACCTGTAATCCCAGCAATTTGGGAGGCCAAGGCAGGTGAACATTTGAAATTAGAAATTCGAGACCAGCCTGGCCAACATGGTAAAACCCTGTTCTCTACTAAAAATAAAAAAATTAGCAGGGCATGTTGGTGTGTCCCCTGTAATTCTAGCTACTCAAGAACCTGAATCAGGAGAATTGCTCGAACCCGGGAGGTGGAGGTTGCAGTGAGCTGAGATCGTGCAATTGCCTTCCAGCCTGGGTCATAAGACCACGATTCCTTATTTAAAAAAAAAAATAATAATATATATATATACTCTTATTAAAACATATATATATATATACTCTTTCCCTGCTATTGTTGAGTAGTCAGAGGCAGAGGCTCAGGTGCATTCAAGATCTGGCTTTACACATAACCCACCACCATGGCTAAGGAAGGCATTGCTGCTGGAGGTGTAATAAACATTAATACTGCTTTATGAGAGGTGCTGAAGACCGCCCTCATCCACCATGGCCTAGCACGTGAAATTTGAGAAGCTGCCAAACCCTTAGACAAGCGCCAAGCCCATCTTTGTGTGCTTGCAACCAACTGTGATGAGCCTCTGTATGTCCAGTGTGTTGAGGCCCTTTGTGCTGAACACCAAATCAACCAAATTAAGATTGATGACAACAAAAAACTAGGGGAATGTGTAGGCCTTTGTAAAATTGTCAGAGAGGGAAAACCCAGTAAAGTGTTGGTTGGAGTTGCGTAGCAGTTAAGGATTATTGCAAGGAATCTCAGGCCAAGGATGTTGTTGAAGAGTACTTCAAATACAAGAAATGAAAAAAATAAATCTTTGGCACACGCACACACACACACACTCACAAAAAAATACACCTGAGAAAATTTCTAAACTTACTCTAAGGAAGAAAAAAGTGGCAGGGTACGGTGACTCACTCCTGTAATCCTAGCAATTTGGGATGCCAAGGCTGGCAGATTGTCAGAGCTCAGGAGTTTAGGACCAGCCTGGGCAACATGGCAAAACCCTATCTCTACTAAAATACAAAAAAGTTAGCTGAATGTGGTGATGTGAGCCTGTAGTCCCAGCTACTCAGGAGGCTGAGGCAGGAGAATTGCTTGAACCTGGGAGGCACAGGTTGCAGTGAGCCAAGATCGTGCAACTGTGCTCCAGCCTGCACAACAGCAGAGTGAGATTCAGTCTCAAAAAAAAAAAAAAAAAAAAAAAGAAAGAAAAGAAAAGAAAAAAAAGGAAAATGAAATTTCTCACAAATAAAATACATGATTAGATATTATTTTTTCTGAAACCCACTTCTTTTATGCTCTTTTCTTACCTTTCAAGTCCTAATAAAATACAATTTACAGTTAAATAATGAAAGTCAAAGTAAGTGAACAAATTTTTTCAAGGTGACAAACCCAGGGAGTGGTAGTGCTAATTAGAAAACAGATGAATCTGATTCATTTGTCAAGTTGGGCCATGCAATCACTTGAGATATTCACCCACCCCATTCTGCTCGCCTTAAGTGCTCAGTAACCACCCTCTCAGGAGACACTACACTATGCCCCAGGTGCATTTTACTTTGCAAGTTCTTGCGCCATCTCACTTGGGTCAGGTTTTTTGTTTTTTTGTTTTTTTTTTAAATAAAATTTAGAGAATTCAAGAAGCAGTAATTATTTCTGTGTTTTCCCCCTCAATACCAGCATCTGATTGACTGACCAGCAATGTGTCACCAAGAAATGAAAGCTGGTTTGGGTGAAGACAACCTTAATATCTCAAGGGGTTAGTTTTTCAAAGAAAGAGTATGCCAGGAGATGCCTCTCAGCCCCAGGGCATCCACCTGCTCCCTTGAGAAGCTATACTCCATACCTCAGGTTGTCCTTGGAGAGAAAATGACCCAGGAGCTGATATGTACTAGACCTTCTGGCAGAAAAAGTCATGGTGTGTATCTTGGTTTACCCCAAGACATTACTGAAACCCAGGACCAGGAAAAAACTAAAGCGGGGGGCTGAAGACACATCATTCTAACATAAAGTTTCCAAATAAAGATGCAATAAAAAATGATAAAGGGAATATCACCACCGATCTTACAGAAATACAAACTACCATCAGAGATTACTACAAACACCTCTATGCAAACAAACCAGTAAATCTAGAAAAAATGGATAAATTCCTGGACACTTACACCCTCCCAAGCCTAAACCAGGAAGAAGTTGAATACCTGAATGAACCAATAACAAGGTCTGAAGTTGAGGCAGCAATTAATAGCCTACCAACCAGAAAGAGTCCAGGACCAGATGGGTTCACAGCCGAATTCTATCAGAGGTACAAAGAGGAACTGGTACCATTCCTTCTGAAACTATTCTAAACAATACAAAAAGAAGGAATCTTCCCTAACTCATTTTATGAGACCACCATTATCCTGATACCAAAATCTGGCAGAGACACAAATAAAAAAAAAATTTCAGGCCAATATCCATGATTAACATTGACGCAAAAATCTTCAATAAAATATTGGCAAACTGAATCCAACAGCACATCAAAAAGCTTACCCATCACGATCAAGTAGGCTTAATCCCAGGGATGCAAGGCTGGTTCAATATCTGCAAATCTGTAAACATAATCCATCACATAAACAGAACCAAATTATTTCAATAGATGCAGAGAAGGCCTTCAACAAAATTCAACAGTCCTTTATGCTAAAAACTCTAAATAAACTAGGTATCCATGAATCATACCTCAAAATAATAAGAGCTATTTATGACAAACCCACAGCCAATATCATACTGAATGGACAAAAACTGGAAGCAATCCCTTTGAAAACTGGCACAAGACAATGATGCCTTCTCTCACCACTCCTATTCAACATAGTATTGGAAGTTCTGGTGAGGGCCATCAGGCAAGAGAAAGAAATAAAGGGTATTCAAATAGGAAGAGAGGATGTCAAATTGTCCCTGTTTGCAGATGACATGATTGCATATTTAGAAAAGCTCATGGTCTCAGCCCAAAATCTCCTTAAGCTAATAAGCAACTTCAGTAAAGTCTCAGGACACAAAATAAATGTGCAAAAATCACAAGCATTTCTATACACCAATAATAGACAAACAGAGAGCCAAATCATGAGTGAACTCCAATTCACAATTGCTACAAAAAGAATAAAATACCTAGGAATACAGCTAACAAGGAATGTGAAGGACCTCTTCGAGAACTACAAACCACTGGCTCAAGGAAATAAGAGAGGACACAAACGGATGGAAAAACATTCCATGCTCATGGTTATGAAGAATCAATATCGTGAAAATGGCCATACTGCCCAAGGTAATTTGTAGATTCAAAGCTATCCTCATCAAGCTACCAATGACTTTCTTCACAGAACCAGAAAAAAACACCTTAAACTTCATATGGAACCAAAAAAGAGCCTGCATAGCCAAGATAATCCTAAGCAAAACAAAAACAAAAACAAAAAACCCCAAAGCTGTAGGCATCATGCTACCTGACTTCAAACTATATTACAAGCCTACCATAATCAATAAAGCATGGTACTGGTACCAAAACAGAGATATAGACCATGGTACTGGTACCAAAACAGAGATATAGACCAATGGAACAGAACAGAGGCCTCAGAAAGAATGCCACAAAACTACAACCATCTGATCTTTGACAAACCTGACAAAAACAAGCAATGGAGAAAGAATTCCCTATTTAATAAGAGGTGTTGCGAAAACTGGCTAGCCACATGCAGAAAGCTGAAACTGGATCCCTTCCTTACACCTTTTACAAACATTAACTCAAAATGGATTAAAGATTTAAACATGAGGCCTAACACCATAAAAACTCTAGAAGAAAACTTTACCATTAAGGATATAGGCATGGGCAAGGACTTTATGACTTAAACACCAAAAGCAATGGCAACAAAAGCCAAAATATACAAATGGGATCTGATTAAACTTAAGAGCTTCTGCACAGCAAAAGAAACTATCAATAGAGTGAACCGGCAACCAACAGAATGAGAAAAAATTTTTGCAATCTACCCATCTGACAAAGCTAATGTTGAGGATATACAAAGAACTTAAACAAATTTACAAGAAAAAAACAAACATCATCATCAAAAAGTGGGCAAAAGATATGAGCAGATACTTTTCAAAAGACGACAGCTGTACAGCCAACAAACATATGAAAATAAGCTCATCATCACTGGTCACTAGAGAAGTGCAAATCAAAACCACATTGAGATACCTCACCCCAGCTAGAATGGTGACCATTAAAAAATCAGGAGACAACAGATGCTGGAGAGGATGTGGAGAAATAGAAACACTTTTGCACTGTTGGTGGAAGTGTAAATTAATTCAACCATTGTGGAAGACAGTGTGGTGATTCCTCAAGGATCTAGAAATAGAAATACCATTTGATCCAGCAATCCCATTACTGGGTATATACCCAAGGATTATAAATCATTCTATTATAAAGACACATGCACACATATGTTTACTGTAGCACTGTTTACAATAATAGCAAAGACTTGGAACCAACTCAAATGCCCATCAATGATAGACTGGATAAAGAAAATGTGGCACATATACACCATAGAATACTATGCAGCCATAAAAAAGAATGAGTTCATGTCCCTTGCAGGGACATGGATAAAATAGAAACCATCATTCTGAGGAAACTGACACAAGAATAAAAAACCAAACATCCCATGTTCTCACTCATAAGTGGGTGTTGAACAATGAGAACCCATGGATACATAGAGGAGAATATCACAGAACGGGGCCTGGGTGGTGGGGGACTAGAGGAGAAATAGCAGGAAGTGGGGGAATTGGGGAGGGATAGCATTAGGAGAAATACCTAATGTAGATGACTGGGTGATGGATGCAGCAAATCACCAAAGTGGCATGTGTATACCTATATAACAAACCTGCACAATCAGCACATGTACCCCAGAACATAAAGCATTATGAAACAAACAAATTTAAAATAAAAATAAATCAACAACAAAAAAAGTCATCTATTGTTCAACTACTTAAAATAAATGCTGAAATATTTAAAAATAAATAAACTTAAAAAAATAAAATTTCCAAAGAAAATCTGTGCCCAAAAACATTCTAAGATTTCTGTGCCTCAGGAAGAGTTTCTTTTCTTTCTTTCTTTTTTTTTTTTTTAAGGTCAGGTACGGTGGCTCACTCCTGCAATTCCAGCACTTTGGGAGGATGAAGTGGGCAGATCACCTGAAGTCAGAAGTTCAAGACCAGCCTGACCAACATGGAGAAATCCCATCTCTACTAAAAATACAAAAAAATAGCTGGGCGTGGTGATGCAAGCCTGTAATCCCAGACACTCCGGAGGCTGAGGCAGGAGAATTGCTTGAACCGGGGTGGCGGAGGTTGCGATGAGCTGAGATCAAGCCATTGCACTCCAGCCTGGGCAACAAAAGTAAAACTCAATCTAAAAAAAAAAAAAAAAAAAGGCATAGAAATTTTGTGCAACACAGTGTCAGGGAATTATTTTTTGCTTTCTTCTCATGGGAAATATTTTCAAACAGAAAACAATTTTAAGTGCCATTTAATGCTTTGTCAAAAAATATTTAATTAAAATACAGTATCAAAAATGTACACTAAGCCGGGCGCAGTGGCTCACGCCTGTAATCCCAGCACTTTGGGAGGCCGAGGCGGGCAGATCACGAGGTCAAGAGATCGAGACCATCCTGGCCAACATGGTGAAACCCCGTCTCTACTAAAAAAAAATACAAACTGGGCGTGGTGGCGTGCACCTGTAGTCCCAGCTACGCGGGAGGCTGATGCAGGAGAATTGCTTGAACCTGGGAGGCGGAGATTGCAGTGAGCAGAGATCGTGCCACTGAACTCTAGCCTGGCGCCTGGCGACAAAGCAAGACTCTGTCTCAAAAAAAAAAGTACACTAAAGGAAAAATAGTTGATAATGTGAATTAGGAAAGAAAAGTTGGCATTTGGAAATGTCAGAAGAAACTGAATTTAGTATTTTAGTTGTTTTACAGTTTAAATCTAACTGCAGGCCAGAGTTAGGCTGCAGGAATGGTCCTGGGAGGTACACTTGAGACCTTGCTTGAAACACAAACATGGGAAAAATGCAGGGGAAAATGAATCACCTGTGAAGTGTGAGAATAATTAAGTGGCAGGCAATTAGACTAAGGAAGCTCTAGTTCCTACTTACATAAACTACTGTGTAACTGTACCTAACCAATTGTTAAATACAGTTTTCTTCATCACGCACCTTATAAGTCTTTCCTTCAAGCTCCTCTCATAAACCACAAACTACAAAAAGCTCCTCTCATAAACCACAAACTACAAAACATACTGGGTGCTCTAAAATTACTGAATCACTCTTTGATTAAATTCTTTATTTTTGCAATGACTGTCATAGATTTTTAATAGGAGAAAACAGAAACTGAAAACCCCACGGACCAAAGCTCTTCCATTCATCATACCACACCCCAAGTCAGGATTCTCCCCTGAGGACCCTCCCGTGGTCCCTGCACAATCTGGGAGAGACATGGCACTGCGGGTGCAAAGCTGCCCAGAGAGAGCTCCAGGCCAAGACACAGTCACTAGGCAAGGCAGAGACAGGACACCCAGGACCACCGCTGTCAGCGCAGCCGCCATCTTATGGCTGAAGGGGAGAGGCTGCGCTAGACAAGGAGAACTCAGCGAGCAGACTGTGGAGTTGACTGCAGGGAGGCCTGAGTCCTGCCACAGCCATTTCCCACTGGTTCCAACCAGCCCCTCCCCCTCTCTCGGGATGTCTGACTAGGCACTCTCACCATTTCTAGAATTCCAGGGCTTTCTGGCATCTTAGCTGTGAATCTCCAAATACCTGCAGGTCACAGGGCCACAGAGGATGGGCCTCTAGAAGAAAAGGACACAGAGCAGTGAAGACAAGACCTGGAACTCCGGGTGCACGGAGAGACAAAGGCCCAGCCGAACCCGGAAGCCGTCCTGTCCGCTCCAGCTGCCTGTCTGATTGAACTACCTCAAGCTCAGAGTCCCTGATTGGATAATGTTTAAGACCCGCCCCTTCAGGTCCAGAGTGACAGAAGACGTGATCAGATGCTGGGCCGAATGACGAATGACAGCCTAGGCTGTAGCCTTCTCAGGCAGAGCTTCCTTCCTGAGCTGAGCCAAGCTCACCCCAGAGGGTGTTTGCCTTCAACCTTGTGTATAAGGTCACATACACTTGTAAATAATATGCTATATAGCTATTCACGAATTAAAAGAATATGATAACAATTGTTCTAAAATTTTTAATTTTATGACTTTCCTGGCTTCTAGTCCTTTGAGCAGACAGCCTGAGATTTTAAAAAGAAGGAAATCCTCTGAAATAAAATGTGAGCCTCAGGTCGAGTGCTGTGCCTCACACCGGTGATACCAGTACTTTGGGATGCCGAGCGGCGTGGATTACCTGAGGTCTGGAATTCGGGACCCGTCTGGTCAACATGGTGAAACCCCTGTCTCTGTAAAAATACAAAAAATATTATCTGCACGTGGTGGTGGGCGCCTGTAATCCCAGCTACTTGGGAGGTTGAGGCAGGAGAATCACTTGAACCAAGGAGGCAGAGGTTACAGTGAGCTGAGATCACGCCATTGTACTCCAGTCTGGGTTACAAGAGCAAAACTCCGTCTCAAAAAAATAAAAAATGCAATAGATCGGCCGGGGGCAGTGGCTCACACCTGTAATCCCAGCACTTTGGGAGGCCGAGGTGGGCAGATCACGAGGTCAAGAGATCCAGACCATCCTGGCCAACATGGTGAAATGCCGTCTCTACTAAAAATACAAAAATTAGACCGGCGTGCCTGTGGTCCCAGCTACTCGGGAGGCTGAGGTGGAAGAATCTCTTGAACCTAGGAGGCGGAGGTTGCAGTGAGCCAAGATTGCGCCACTGCACTCCTGCTTGGCGACAGAGCAAGACTCCGCCTCAAAAAAAAAAATACATTAGATAAATCAAATGAAATAATAAAATGTGAGCCACGTGTGAATTTTAAATTTTTTAGTAGACAAGCTTTACAAAGAAACAAAGAACAGGTGAAATGGATTATAACAATTTAATTAACTCAACATATCCAAAATATTGTCATTTAATAAGTGAGAAACATGTAATTATTAATTATGTGCATATATATATATATATATCGAACAAAACTTTTGAAACTAACTCATACTTTACCTTTCTAGGACACTGCAGTTCAGACCAGGCACATTCCAGGCACCCAGTAACAACACATGGCCAATAGCTGCTACATTGAAGTGCAGCTCTGACATCAGGAGGGTGAATGGCCTGAACATCCCTTTTCTGCCAGGGATGAGGGAACAGCCTCTACCTACCTACATCTCTCTTCAGCTTTTGGGGTAGAACAGATAGTGGCCGTAGAAAGAGCAGAGGGCAACAGGAATGAAATAACCACACGTAGACCACTGCTGGCCACCTGTTGCCCACCCTCCTTCTAGAAATCACTCAGTGAAAAATGATGGGGCCACAGAAGAGAACCCTGTGTCTTCAGAACTGTCCACACTCTTGAACTCCAATTTTTAGATTAAAAAAAATAGATTAAAGACAGCTGATTTTGCTATTTGGCCTTGGCCCTAAAGGTCCAGCAGTGGTTATCTGTTTTCTCCTGTGGTGTGGGGCACTGTGTGGGTAAAAGCACCAATCACATGCATACATATCTACATGTATTTCTGCATTACCTTGCAAGCCATCCAACTCTAAACCAGAGGAAAAAATAGTACCTTTAGGGTGTCCACTGTGAGAATGTAAGCAGTACTGAACCTGCATTAAATCTTGGCATCCTACCTACACTGGGTGCATGTATTAGTTAGCTATTGCAGCATAACAAACCATCCAAAATTTATTAGCTCATAATTCAGATGGTCAGTCATTCATGCTGGGCTCAGTGTGGCCATTTCTCTAGTCTCAGCTGAGCATTTTTACACATGTATCATCAGCTGCTTGTTCACTAAACAGCTGTGTTTCTGGGAATGAGCTTCTGCTTCTGGAGCTGTCGATAGGAACCCCTTGTTTCTCCTGTCCATGATATCTTATTCTCCAGCTGGCTAACATAGGTTTTTCCTACGGAGATGGCAGCATTCTGAAATAAAAAGAGAAGCATTCAGGACCACTTGAGCCTGGGCCCCAAACTAGCTCACTCTCATGTTCACAGGTTTCTACTGCCCTGAGCAAATACAACCAGCCAGATCTAGTGTTCAGAAGACAGATTCTGGATCTTGGTAGAATAGCTGTAAAAGCACCTGGCAATGGTTAAGGATACAGGAGGGATGAAAAATTGCTACCACTTTGGCAATCATTATTATTCTGCCCTTTTTAATGTATGCGGTTTATAGAACTCTTCCACAGAAAGAAACCTGTTCAGGGCCAGGCATGGTGGCTCACCTCCTGTAATCCCAACACTTTAGGATTCTGAGGTGGGTGGATCACAAGGCCAGGAGTTTGATACCAGTCTGGCCAGTATGGTGAAACCCCGTCTTTACTAAAAATACAAAGAAAATTAGCTGGTCATGGTGTTGCATGCCTGCAATCTCAGCTACTCGATCGGCTGAGACAGGATAATTGCTTGAACCCAGGAGGCGGAGGTTGCAGTGAGCCAAGATCATGCCACTGCACTCCAGTCTGGGAGACAGAGTGACACTCTGTCTCAAAAAATTAAAAATAAAATAAAAATAAAAATAAATAAATAAAAACTTGTCCAAAGACTATCAGCTACTAAGTGGTTGAGCTGAGACTCAGAATTAACTCTGTCTAACTTCAAAGGCCATGAACCACCATAGATAACACTATTACAGAATCTGCCATAGTCCCTTGAAATTCTGGACAGTGAAACTTCTACAATAGAGGACAGACGCTCTATAGAGTTGTGCCCATATACTACTGTTTATTATTGAGAATAATTCTCTCAAGAAATTGCAGAAGCAGACAGTGACTTAAACCTGTAATTGTAGCACTTTAGGAGGCTGAAATGGGAGAAGTACAGGAGCTCAGGAGTTCAAATGCAGCCTGGGCAACATGGTAAAATCCTGTCTTCATGATAAAAAAGTTAAAAAATTAGCCAGGCATAATGTGCATGTCGGTAGTCCTAGGTACTCAGTTGGCTGGGGCAGGAAGACTGCTGGAGCCTGGAAGGTTGAGGCTGCAGTGAGCCATGATTAGTTACACCATTGCACTTCAGCCTGGGTAATAAAGACCCTGTCTCAAGAAAAAAGAAATTGCAGAAGCAATTTGAAAGGACATAAAATAATTTGGAAAAATAGCTAAGGACTGAGTTTATGAAATCAAAGCTGACCTGGCATGGTGGCTTATGCCTGTAATCCCAGCACTTGGGGAGGCTGAGGTGGGTGGATCACCCGAGGTGAGGAGTTCAAGACCATCCTGGCCAATCATGGTGAAATCTTGTCTCTAATGAAAATACAAAATTAGCTGGGCATGGTGGTGCTCACCTATAGTCCCAGCTACTTGTGAGGCCGAGGAAAGAGAATGACTTGAACCCAGGAAGTGGAGGTTGCAGTGAGTGGAGATCCTGCCATTGCAGTCTAACCTGGGCAACAAGAGCAAAGCTTAAGCTAAAAAACCAAAAAACAAACAAAAGAAACAAAGCCCAACAACACATTTTATATTTTTCATCACAAAAAAAAATTTGAGGCTGGGCGTGGTGGCTCAAGCCTGTAATCCTAGCACTTTGGAGGCCAAGGCGGGCGGATCACCTGAGGTCAGGAGTTCAAGACCAGCTTGACCAACATGGTGAAACCCTGTCTTTTAAAAAAAATAATAACAATTAATAATTTTTAAATTGTGAATACATTTGTAGTATGTATAAGGCAAAGGATGAGATGTTTGGATTCAAAAATGCATAAGCTCAAACACTTAGAAAATTTTCTATGTAGTTGAGGAAAAGAGTATGTTGAAAAAGCTAATGCAGCCCATGGATTCCTAGTTTCTCACCTAATCTGCTCTCACCTAATCTGGCTGTGCCTGGCTGCCAGCAGCCAAGATTTGCTTTTCAATATTGAGAAAAAAGTATTAAGAAAGCCAATCTCATAGTCTGTTTACATATACAAATATAAAGCAAAGTTCTTTGCTAATGCAATGTGAGCACTATGTTCAGAAAAGTTAGAATAATTTCAGAGTAAGAAGGTAAGAAGTTGGCAGCATGAGAACAATTAGTACTACAGACTGAGTTGCTTTTGGAGTGAAAAGCTAACGTGAAAGGCAACAGAATAATTGGAATATAATAATTTTGCCTTTGAATACTTTATATTTTTTATATTTCCATAAATTCCATAAATAACAAAATTGTATGTGTGCATTTTTTCTGTAAGCATTATTTTGGATATAGTATCTCATTGTGTAGCCCAGGGTGAGGTGCAGTGGTGAACTTACACCTCACTGCAGCCTCGATGTTCAACAAGTGGTTCTTCCACCTCATCGTCTCAAGCAGCTGTCACTACAGGTGTGTACCACCATGTCCAGCTATTTTTTAGTTGAGATAAGGTCTCAATATGTTGCCAACACTTGCCTTGAACTCCTGAACTCAGTTTTTCCCCCTCGTCTTCCCAAAATATTGGGATTACAAATATAAACAAGCACACCTTACCCATTTAAGTATTTTTAAATATTACAGACAGCACTTTGGGAGGCTAACACAGGAAGATTGCTTGAACCAAAAGAGTGTAAGAGCTGCCTGGTCAATGTAGCAATACCTCATCCCTACAAAATAAAACAGCAATAAAAAAGAGAATGCTGATTCTCATGTGAAAATCACTACACTCGTGTCCCAGAACCTGAAGTGCAATAAAATATATATATATATATCACTACACTCTTACCCCTGTTCCCTTTTGCAGACAAACTCTGTATAAGTTTGTTTTATCTTTACGAAGATTTGCATGTGTATGTGTGATTTCATGGACCTTTTGAAGTGGTAGTGTGTGTGTTGTCATGTGTGTTGGGTGAGACAGTGTGTTCAGTGGTTGGAGGAGCAGGCTCAAAGTACCTGTGTGACCTTGGGCAAGTTTCTTAGCCTCTGTTTCATCTATTACTTGAGGACAATAACATGCCCAGTAAAATCAGTGTTGTTCTTCGAACATATTAATAAAGTAGAAAAAGTTATTTTAAGAGCAATAAACATATTATTTTAAACAATTTTTTTTTTTTTTTTTTTAAATAGAGACAGGGTTTCACCATGTTGGCCAGGCTGGTCTCAAACTCCTGACATCAAGCAATCCACCCGCCTTGGCCTCCCAAAGTGCTGGGATTACAGACGTGAGCCACTGCGCCCAGCCCACATTTTATTTTTTTTTTAAAGACGGGGTTTCACCGTGTTGGTCAGGCTGGTCCTGAACCCCCAACCTCAGGTGATCTGCCCGCCTTGGCCTCCAAAGTGCTTGGATTACAGGCGTGTGCCACCACGCCCGGCCATGGCTCACATTTTATTTCAGAAAATTACCTCCTTTTTAAAATCTCAAGCTGCCTGCTCAAAGGACAACAAGGCAGGAAGGTAAAAAAGCTAAACTTTTGTTTTCTTTGAGAAGCAGTATTGCTGTCACCCAGCTGAAGTGCAGTGGTGTGATCTCAGCTCACTGCAACCTCCGCCTCC
>CAUYLG010066308.1:0-10333 GCA_963573385.1 Cacajao melanocephalus
CCCCCATCACCTCCACACCTGCTCCTCCCCCATCACCGCCACACCTGCTCCTCCCCCATCACCTCCACACCTGCTCCAACCCCATCACCTCCATACCAGCTCCTCCCTGTAGCACCTCCACACCTGCTCCTCCCCACCACAACTCCACATTTGCCCCTCCCCCAGCACCTCCACACCTGCTCCTTTGGAAGGTGTAGGTTATATTATTTGATTGGTTAAAGTCTTTGAGTATCTCTCCTTCTAAAAACAAAGGACCGTAGATACTAGAACTCAATGTGTGTTCTTCCAGAGTTTTAGTTAAAAATTTTTTCAATGCAAAAAAGTCATTATTACTTTATAGTGATTGTTAATAATATCTAAGGGATATTATTGGCAATAAGATTGGCAATTTCTGTGCATGTTTTTATTTCCTGCATTCCATACCTTTCCCTGAGTAGACTTTTCTTCTTTAATAATTCTTTAGTGGGAGTCTCTGGGTACTGGTTCCCTTGGTGTTTTAAGGACTGAAAATGTCTTTATTTGCCCTTTTCCTTGAATAATTAGCTGGCTGGTTATAAAATTCTGAGTTGGCAGTTACTTTTCTCCAGCACTTGCCTTCTGGGTATTTACTGTTGAGGATTATTGTTTGTAATAATCTTCACACCCAGTAATTATTAAATCATTTACACCTCATTAAGCAATCTGTCTTTTCTGTCTGAAAGGTTTTAGGCTTTTAAAAATAGCTTAATGTTCTACAATTCCACTGTAACTTACATAGGTATGGATTTATCTTCATTCTTATGATTACATAGTATATACTATCAATTTTTTTTTTAATTGAGATGTAGTTTCGCTTTTGTTGCCCAGGCTTGGGTACTATGGCACGATCTCGGCTCACTGCAACGTCCGCCTCCCGGGTTCAAGTGATTCTCCTGCTTGAACCTCCCAAGTAGCTGGGATTACAGGTGCCCACCACCACACCCAGCTAATTTTTGTACTTTTAGTAGAAACAGGGTTTCACCATATTGGCCAGGGCTGGTCTTGAACTCCTGGCCTCAAGTGATCTGCCCACTTTGGCCTCCTTGTAATCCCAGCACTCCTCACTCCCGAAGTGCTGGGATTACAAAGGTGAGCCAACAAGCCTGGCTACTATCAATCTTAAGAAACATTTTTTTTTCTCAATTCTAGAGAATTTTTAGCTAGTATTTTATTGTATATTTCTTTTTCAGCAATTCTACAGTTTACTCATCTAGAACTGCTTATAGAGCACATTGGAAGTTCTAAATTTATTTTCCATGTCTGTTAACCACTCTTTTATATACATATATTCCTTTTTTAAAAAAATTTCTGTGCTGGGCTCTGGTCAAAATCCTCAGTTGTGAGTTGCAATTCACTAATTTGTTCTTCCATTTTTCTCCAGTCTAGAGTTTATATCAACTATTAATTGTTAATTTCAACACTATATTTGTGATTTCCAAAATAAGTAATTATGTTTTCTAGCTACCTGTTCTCATTTTATTTTACTTTTTTTTTTTTGTAAATTGAAACGGAGTCTTGCTCTGTTGCCCAGGCTGGAGTGCAGTGGCGGGATCTCGGCTCACTGCAACCTCCGCCTCCCAGGGTTGAGTGATTCTCCTGCCTCAGCCTCCTGAGTAGCTGGAACTACAGGTGCATGCCACCATGCCTGGCTAATTTTCTGTATTTTTAGTAGAGATGAGGGTTCACCGTGTTACCCAGGATGGTCTCGATCTCCTGACCTCGTGATCCATCCACCTCGGCCTCCCAAAGTGCTGGGATTACAGGACTTGAGCCACTGTGCCCAGCGTATTTTCCTTTTTTTTTTTTTAATTTTGAAACAGAGTTTCACTCTGTCTTCCAGGCTGGAGTGTAGTGGCACGATTGCAACCACTGCACTCTCTGCCTCCTGGGTTCAAGTGATTCTCCTGCCTCAGCCTCCAAAGTAGCTGGGATTATAGGTGCCCAGCACTGCACCCAGCTAATTTTTGTATTTTTAGTAGAGACAGGGTTTCACTGTGTTGGCCAGGCTGGTCTTGAAATTCTGACCTCAAGTGTTCCACCCCCATCATCCTCCCCAAGTGCCAGGATCACAGGTGTGTGAACCACTGCGCCCGGCCCCTGTTCTCCTTTTATTCTTGTTTTGTTTGATAATTTTTTTGCCTTTTATGCATGGGTGGTAAGTCCTTTATTTATCTCTTAGAATATCCTAAACATAATTATTTAGATTATCAGAGAATCCTAGTTCATATTCTGATTGTTAATTATGTTATCTGTCTTCCTTGTTCTATTTGCTCATGTTTTTTAACATGGCTGGAAGCCCCGCCCCCTTTTTTTTTCTTCTGAGACAGGGTCTTGCTGTCACCCAGGCTGGAGTGTAGTGGTATGATCATAGCACACTTCATTCTCGAACTCTGGGCTCAGGAGATCTTCCTATTTTAGCCTCCAGAGTAGCTGGAACCATAGGTGTGTGCCACCATGCCCAGCTAAATTTTTTTTCTTTTTGTAGAGATGGAATCTTTTTATGTTGCCCAGGCTGATCTTGAACTCCTGGTCTCAAGCACTTCTCCTGCCTCAGCTTCTTAAAGTGCTCGGATTACAGGTGTGAGCCACTGCCACCAGCCCTGGAAAGTCCCTTTTGAACAGAAAGTGTCTCTTTCTGCCTCCGCCTCCGCCTCCGCCTCCGCCTCTGCTTCCCCCTCCCCCTCCCCCTCCCCCTCCCCTCCTCTATTCCTTCTTCCTTTGTGCTCTGCCTTTCTTCCTTCTTTCTCTGCTCATTTCCCACCACCTGTCCCCTCAGCATCTGTGCAAGGGCACACATACACAGTCTTTGCCATCCTAGCCCCAGATTCAGATCCAGGTCTTTTTTCTTAATTTTCAAATTATTATCAATACATAATAGTTATATATATTTATAGGATACATGTAATATTTTGATACTGTGAATGCCAAATATCTGAGACAGGTCTCAGTCAATCTAGTTGTTTTTTGTTTGTTTTGAGACAGAGTCTCACCCTGTCACCGGGCTGGAGTGCAGTGACGCAATCTCAGCTCATTGCAAGCTCCGCCTTCCGAGTTCAAGTGATTCTTATGTCTCAGCCTCCCTATTAGCTGGGGCTACAGGTGTGCACCACGACACCTAACTTTTGTATTTTTAATAGAGACAGGGTTTCACCATGTTTCCCAGGCTGGTCTTGAACTTCTGGTCTCAAGTGATCCACCCGTCTCAGCCTCCCAAAATACTGGGATTACAGGTGTGGGCCACCATGTCCGGCCAGTCTCAGTCAATTTAGAAAGTTTATTTTTCCAAGGTTGAGGATACATGCCCATCACACGGCCTCTGGAAGTCCTGAGACGTGCCCGAGGTGGTCAGGGGTACAGTTTGATTTTATACATTTTAGGGAGACCTGAGACATCAATCAATGCGTAAAATGTGCTTTGGTTCAGTCCAGTAAGGAAGGACAACTGGAAGTGGGAGCTTCCAGGTTAGAAGTAAATAAAAGATAAAAGATTGCATTATTCTGAGTCCTTGGCCAGCCTTCCACTGAATACACTATTGAGCCTGTTCAGTGAATCTGCGTTTTCCATAAACAACAGGGGAGCAGGAGCAACGAGACATGCATTTATCTCAGGGGAGCCTCAGAGGGATGACTTTGAACAGAGTGGGAGGCAGGTGTGCCCTGAGCAGTTCCCAGCTTGACTTTTCCATTTAGCTCAATGATTTTGGAGGTCTCAAGATTGATTATCCTTTCACATTCCTCCAGTTTTCTTTTTGAAGTCTTTTACAGGAAGCATGTTAGAAGAAAAATGAGTCTCTGCTTTCAGGTTTTGTCTGATCTCTCATGGCTAGGACAGTTTATTCCTAGATGGGTAGGTACCACATTATGAGGAAGACTCATTTTTAGCAGGTTGTGTCTCACATCCTACAAAGAGAAAATAGAAGAAGGAAGAAAAACAACAACAAACAACAAAAAAATAACAATCCTGGAAAATCAATATAGGCCATGTTATTCTGAAGCCCATACATCAATAGGCAGGTATGAAATTGGTTTATGTTTGTATATAGGTTGATGTTTTTTCCTTCTGAAGTTTAAGTTGTCTGGCTTCTGTTTGCAGAACTTTAAGAAAGCACAGCTTCGTTTTCAGTGATTTTAAATTAGGAAAAATGGGGGAAAGAGGGAAAAGAAAGAAGAAAAAAATTGAAATCATTATTTTGCAGACAGCCAGGAAAAATTTTAGAATTCAGTCCAAACTGTAGAAAATAATAAAAATTGAAAATTATTAGGCAAAACTACAATCTAATAACAAGTGTACTGTACCTTATTTTCAAACATAATTTTCTCTCTCCAGTCTCCCATTTTTGTTAAAAATGAATCATAATAGGACTGATTTGATTGCAAAAATAAACTTTAGTCTTATGCTTGGCCTGATTATTTGAATAAAGTGCAGCAAGGATAGTTATTTTTCACATAAGCTTTTTAAATTGGCTTTGGTGGAACTCTGCTCCATAAGGAATCTCAAATAAGACTTTTAAAGCCAAGCTCAGCTGTGGGTTTGTACCCTCCAATACCTATGAGTTGAATAAACTTCTCTCCCTTGAGGTCCCAAGATAACTTGGAGCTCCTGGGCCTGTTAGAAAGTGACATTCTTTACTCACCACAGGTCAGAAACCCTATACAGGGACTGTGCAGACAAGGTCTGAGGCCAGTTTTCCAAAGGGGCTTTTATTGGCTCTGTAAGTCAAGCTTTGTTCCTTTAAGGAAAGCATGCCATCTCAGTCAAAACTTTGGTATAACAACCAATTTCTAGAATAGTGTTCTGTTGCAAAAGGAAACATTCTATTTAATGTATGCAAATGACTATATTACCATAAATTAAGAATACTCACAAAGAGTTTCCAAATTCTGGAGATATCAGGTAGAGAGAAATGTGCTCCAAATTTTGTTCACAGGAGTGTACTTTACTCAACTGTTAAAAGCTGTCAGTAGCTCAAACGAAAAATTTTCTTGACTCTGAAAAACAAAGGATCAGCAAAATTTTAAGCAAAAAGTCAAAAAGATTAGTCTTCTATTAGTTCAGTCCATGCAATTAACTCCTGTTGCATTTGATGTTTGTGAACATTTCAGCTCTCTATGAGCCCTGAAAGTTTTTTCCTTCATTTTAATGCCACAATTTCCGAAGTTATTAGATACCTGCATTCAAGAGCACCTATCAAAGTCCAATAGCTGATAATAGAGGATCAAAACAAGACAATTGTATGTGGATGGCAAGTTCTAGAACAGCCATTATTAAAACTTCAATTGAGTAGAATTTGGTTACTTCTTTGGCATACAACAATTTTATATCAGAATTATTAATAACATACACTAAGTCATATCAGAATTATAGGACTTCCTCATAATTTTAGAACACATACCAGTTAAATTTATACAAACATAAAACACATACCAGTAACATTTATACAAACATAGCCCAAAGAAAGCCAAAAAACATTTTATATTTGAGAATGCTTCCTGTATGATTTTTATACCAAATAAGCTAAATATGTCTCATTTGGACTTCAGGGGACTAATATCAAAATATTAATGAGGATCCATGTTAGAATTTGACTTTGGAAAGTTTGTCCAATACAAAAAGTTTAAAACGATATCATGAAATAGGACTACAGATCATTGTAAAATAAATCATTCATTTAACTAAAGTGATAAAGATTTTTTTTTAAAGATGAAAACCTTTATTCTTTGAGAGAAGAGACTTAGTTTCCCAAACGTTAAGCCCTAATAAAGACAGCCTGAGGACAACTAAATCTCTCAAAATCTTATAAACAAGGTATAAAATTTTAATCATCTTGACCATAATATATAATTTCCATGAACCTTTTTGTAACCTTTATAATTTTGTATTAAGGAGTAGGTTAATGCCTCGAGAAAACCTTGTAAATCTGACACTGGGGCCCGGATGCTGGTTTTCTATCAGCCTTTGATATTAATGGTTAGTTTCTAGAGAAACTGAACCAATTTTATCTCTTAAAATTGCCCCTTACAGTCTCATACGCCCACCTCTTCCGTGAAAGTCCTAGGCCTTGAGGAGTTCAATAGTTTTAAATTCAGCCAGGTGCTGTGGCTCATGCCTGTAATCCCAGCTCAGGGAGGCAGAGGCAGGGAAATAGCTTGAGCCCAGGAGTTCAAGACCTTCCTGGGCAATATAGCGAGACCCCATTCTTTAAAAAAAAAAAAAAAAAAAAAGAATAGTTTTAAATTCTGACCCTGTGTCTCACAAACACAGTTTATTTTGATTGGCACCTTCTACTGGACCTGAAGATAAGGCTTTAATTTAAGCTGTCAGTGTTCAAGATTTAGCAGGACTTGGTGTCCTTTTTAGACCCAGGAATCAAAGCCTTGTAACTCAATGGCACAAGGACTTTAAAGGCACATACAGAAAGTTACATGGACGTAATAACTTTAATTTAAAAAATTTTTTTAATCTTTTTTTCTAAGCAAACCAAAACTTAATGACATAGGAATTATTTTGATAAAAGGTAACATCTGTTAGGCCAATTACCAATAGGCAAAATAAAAGACCTTCTGCATTGCACAGAATATATTATTTTGGAAGAAAAGATTTCCTTTAGATCTTTAAGAAAACATTTTTAGCATTAGGCTACCACAAAGTTAGAACCCAAAGGGGGAAAAAAAAACTTACATGAGATGAAAATGAGTGGAAGGAGAGAGTTGTTATTCTGCACCCTTTTAAAAAGAGAGAAGAACCCCAACCCCAAACCCCGCCCCCACCAAAAAAAAGAAAATTTTAAGAAAGGAGAGAAAACTGAAAGTGGTGAGATGCAATAAAAGTTCAACTTTGGGTTAAAACAATTAAAATCTCTTATAATTTATTAAGAGTAAATCAGTCCTTTAAGAAAATGTCATTGTTCTAACCAATTGTTTAGTGTATAAGTTTTTTTTTTTTTTTTTTACAGCAAAACCCAATGTCTGCAAAGACTATTATAAGTAATTTCCCTTTAATTACAGACAACTTGACAGAAATCATTTATGACATGCTTGGACTTTCTGTTTTATCCTAGACATTCTGCTTTCTTAAATAACCAGTTATTTTATTTTGGGACAAAAATTTATCATTACAAGATTCTTTCTCATATAAAATCATTTTTCTTTGACCTTTCTTGCCAAAAAAACCTCTTTATAACTTTCCTTACATTGTTCTTAGTGACTGATCACCTTTATCTAATTTCATGAATAATTTAAATAACTTTTGAGTTAGACAGAAATTACTTTCATTCAAATAAGAACATATTTCTTTTTTTCTTTTTTTTTTTAAAGACCTGGTTTCACCATGTTGGTCAGGCTGGTCTTGAACTCCCGACCTCAGGTGATCCGCCCGCCTTGGCCTCCAAAGTGCTTGGATTACAGGCATGAGCCATCATGCCCGGCCAGAACACATTTATTTTTTTAAGAAAAATGTTTTCCTATAAATTAAAAAAAATGGAAATGATGACCCAGACATTTAATAAATATCTATTATTTAGCTTAAAAGTACTTTAGATTTTAAATTATGTGACGATTATCTACAAGCACCCATTTCACTACATTACCTTATTTATTTTTCTAAATGGTTTGCGTATGTTATTTATGAAAACTGCAATCGTTATTTAAAGTTATTTTCTTCTTAACCATTTTTATAATCTGCATTTCAGGTTTTCTTAAATAAGAACCTTAAGGTTAGATAATGGGTTATTTATTTATTTAGCCAATAACTGAGAATTTAACTGTTTTCATTAACAGAACTATATTAAATGCCTTATTCACTACATATTACATAAAAATAATTCTCTTTTGGGCTCCATTCATAGCTTTAGAACTCTGATGGTAAATTTTGACATCTAGCAGAGATATATATGTTGACAATTCTGAAGCCATTTCTAATTCTATTTCACCAAAAAATTTAAAACCAGCTTGTTTATTAAAGATTTACTTGAGTCAAATGAACTTGAAAAAGCAGTTAGCTTAAAGTCTGTATTTTTCTGTTAAAGTATTTGATTTAAGCCCTTTTTAAGCCAATTAATTGGAGCTGTTTTATGAACTTTTAGTGGTGAAACATCATATACTTGACACATGAATACGTAGACATATTAGATGCGTGGATATAAGCAGATCTTACAGATTCATAAGACCTCTATCTTTCCTCCTATTTTAGACTTCCAATTTCTTGATAACTTATTTTATTACCATAGGCAGTTGTGAGCAAGATAGCCCTAAATTTACACATTAAAGGAACTCTTGGGTGAAAAACCAGATAACAAATTTATATATCAAAGTGCAGAGAGAAAAGTCTGGTGATGCTACAGGGAGATGAAAGATGGATGCTAAATCACATAAAATTATAGAAATCTACGATAGGATTGTGTAAGGCGACCAACTTTATTTAGATAGGGACTACCTATCTCTGAACTAGATCTCTGAGCTCTGGACAGAGCCCACGTTAAATCCTGGGTCTCCAAAAAGGGAGAATTATTATGAGGCTAGTCCACGTGATGCTTTTACAGTGCACTAAAAAACACACAAAGGCATTTCTAAGTCTCTAAATTACACTCTTCCTTAAAAACCCAAGAGTAGCCTCTGGTGTAATCACTGTTGTAGTAAAAAAATCAGGTAACACAGTACAAAAGCAAGCAGATCTTGCTTTTAAGATCTGAGATGAGGCCAGGTGCAGTGGCTCACGCCGTAATCCCAGCACTTTGGGAGGTTGAGGCAGGTGGATCACTTAAGGTCAGGAGTTCGCGATCAGCCTGGCCAACATAGTGAAACCCTGTCTCTACTAAAAATACAAAAATTAGCTGGGTGCAGTGGTGGGGCGCCTGTAATCTCAGCTACTCAGGAAGCTGAGGCAGGAGAATCACTTGAACCCTGGAGGCAGAAGTGGCGTGAGCCGAGATTGCACCACTGCACTCCAGCCTGGCAACAGAGTGAGACCCTATCTCAAAAAAAAAAAAAAACCAGATATATATATACACACACAGACACATACATATATACTTTATTTTTTATATATGTGGAAATAACTGCAGTTACTTTTGCACCAACCTAACCCTCCGAGAAACGGGAAAAAGCAAACTCGCCTGCCCTGTTGGAAACAAGCTTGAACTCCAGAAAGGAGTTAACCTGCTTTCCTTTGAAGCAGGAAAAACTTGCCTTCCTCGTTGGAAGCAAGTAAAACTCCAAAAAAAAGGAGTTATATGGCAGAATAAACTATAGATGTCTACCAGATTTTGGTAGATTTTGCCTCAGCATCTTGTCCTATTGGTTTGAGCCGTAAAGAAGTAAGGGACTGTGTTAAAAAATACTTATCTTCCCAGGTCCTAGAGGGTCGTGGTTTCAAAGGCAGGAGTTTCCCAGCTGCACGCCTCCATCCAGAAACCAGACTCTCCCCAGGTCCGCAAGGGGCATGATTTCAAAGGCAGGAGCTTCCCGGCTCCACGCCTTTATTCAGGAATGTAAAGTTCTTTGTCTGGGTTTCCCACACTGGGGCTAGGTAGAGAAATTCAGGTGAAGCTCCTTTGTCTTAAAACACCCGCCAAAAGCTTTGGGAGGAGGGGGCTCTGTAACTCAAAACTGTGGACCGAGCAGCCAATCCAGTATCAGAATCAAAGATCAGTCACTCCAGAGGAAGTCTGAAAGAACTCCTCTCATTGAACTAGAACGTGAATGGGGAGGCAATAACTCAAGGGTTAAAACTCCGGCTACTCCTTACCTATACAGATTCCTTCTATGGGTCCCCTCCCACGGCAGCCTGGGAGCTGTCTTTCTCTCTCTCTAATAAATTGCTTTTCCGCAAAACTCTTTGGGTCCACGATATTTATTCAAACGGCAAACTCACTATGCCTCTGGAGATCTGTCAAAGGTCAGGGGCACCTCCACTCAGGATCCCTTTGTGGTTACCAAAATGTGAATCGCAAATGCCTGAGACAGGTCTCGGTCAATTTAGAAAGTTAATTTTGCCAAGGTTAAGGACGCACCCATGACACAGCCTTAGGAAGTCCTGAGACATGTGCCTGAGGTGGTCCGGGGTACAGTTTGCTTTTATACATTTTAGGGAGACATGAGACGTCAATCAATATGTGTGAGATGTGCTTTGATTCGGTCCAGTAAGGCGGGACAACTGGAAGTGGGGGCTTCCAGGTTAGAAGCAGGTAAGAGACAAAAGGTTGCATTCTCCTGAGTCCTTGACCAGCCTTCCACTGAATACACTATTGAGCCTGGCTCAGTGAATCTGCATTTTTACATAAACAGTAGGGGAGCAGGAGCAACGAGATATGCATTTGTCT
>CAUYLG010066314.1:0-22978 GCA_963573385.1 Cacajao melanocephalus
CCTAACTCTTTACCTGACAGATGACTGCCATGTCTTAACTAGCAGCTATTAACAAAATGACATTGATTGTGCTCTGGGTAATAATAAATTATATCTAAGTTTCACTTTTGTTTCTAAAGCTAATTCAGCACCATATTAAAACAGTTGAGGGCTTTATCATGAAATAAAACAAATCTCAGAAAAAGATTACATTGCGACCAAAAGAGTTAAGACAAGTGTAATACATCAACTGAATGAGTGGTAATAGATATTGGTCTAAGATGGACACCAAATATAAATGCAAGTAAACGTAAACATGTCTAAACTACGAAATCAGTAATTTAATGAAACATTTTAAAGCAACCACAAAATTCCAAGTACTATGCTCTACACAGATTATCTCATTTAATATCCTTCACAACTCTGGCTAGATGTGGTGGCTCATGCCTGTAATCCCAGCACTTTGAGTGGCCGAGGTGGGGGGATCACTTGAGGTCAAGAGTTGAAAACCAGCCTGGCCAATATGGTGAAACCCCATCTCTACTAAAAATTCAAAAATTAGCTGGGCATACTGGCACACATCTGTAACCCTAGCTACTTGGAGGCTGGGGCAGGAGAATCCTTGAACCCAGGAGGCAGAAGTTGTGGTGAGCCAACATCATACCAGTGCACACCAGCCTGGGCAACCAGAGCGAAACTCAATCTCAAAAGAAAAAGAGAAAGAAAGGAAAAGAAAAGAAAAGAAAGAGCCAGTGTCCAGCGTGCAAGAGGAAATTCCTAGAACCCTGGGAGATGTCAGAGAGAGCTGGTACAGGACTCCACCTGGTGGACAATCTTGGCATGAATCTCCCAGCAGGAAAATAAATGACGTTTTCTTCAGTCTCGTGTCAGATGGAAGAAAGCGTTTCTTTTTTTTTTTTTTTTTTTTTTTTCTCAGTCACCAGGCTGGAGTGCAGTGGCACATCTGGGCTCACTGCAGTCTGCAACTCCCTGGTTCAAGGGATTCTCCTGCCTCAGCCTCCTGAGTAGCTGAGATTAGTGGCACCCACCACCATGTCCAGCTGATTTTTGTATTTTTAGTACAGACAGGGTTTCACCATGTTGACCAGGATGGTCTCTATCTCCTGACCTCATGATCTGCCTACCTCAGCCTCCCAAAGTCCTGGGATTACAGGCATGAGCCATCATGCCAGGCCTCTTGTGTTTTTAAAAACAACTTTATTGAAATAAAATTCATATAGCATACATCTTCCCCATTTAAGGCATGTGATTCAATGGCTTTTAGTATATTCACAAATCCTTTCTTTTTGTGTGTAGGTACCACAGTTTCTTTGTCTATTCACCTGTTGATGGATACTTAGGTTGATTTCCTATTTCGGCTGTTGTGAATAGTGCTGCAATAAACATGGGAGCGCAAATGTGTGTTTGATATACTGAGTTTCTTTCTCATGGGCATGTACCCAGCAGTGTGATTACTGAATCATATGGTAGTTCTATTTTCAGTTTCTTGAGGAACCTCCATGCATTTTCCACAGCGGTTAGAATGTTTGACATTCCCACCAAGAGTGTTTGAGAGCTCCTGTTTCTCAGTATCCTTGTCAGCATTTGCTGTTTTCTGACTTTTTGATAATCGGCATGTTAACGGAGGTGAGATGACATTTTACTGTGGTTTTGATGTGGATTTATGTGATTAGTGAGGTTGAACATGTTTGCATATACCTGTTGGCCATTTGTATGTCTTTTCTTGGAAAATATCTGAGAAGTTTTTTGTTTGTTTGTTTGTTTTTGGCCAATGCTGTCGTTTATTGTGTGGAATGGGAGTGTGGGGGTTAGCGGAGGGTGGGGGCCACGGTAGGGGCACTGCTGCCTCGGCTCGTCAGTCCATTCTTCACGGTGGCAGGACTCCAGCCTCGCCCCCGGCCCGCCTCTGGGTGCCGGTGCTGGCGGGAGCCGGGGTGCTGCTCCTCAGATCACCACGGATTCGCGTGGACTGGGGCTGAGCCGATTATTGCCTGAGCGCGATGGGGGCAGCTGGGAGCCTGCGGGCCAAGTATTGCACTTATAAAACAATCCTCATAGGACCGCGGGCCACCTAGAGGGTGGGGGCTGGGCAGGGCTCAAAAGCTGGCTCCTCTGGGCCACTGGGCTGCCCCATCCCTGTTTGACAGTTAGAGAAACTGAGGCACGGAGGTGAAGGGAGCCCCCTCGCATGAGAGGTCGCAGCCGGGGGCAGGGGCAATGGGGGTGGGTGCAGGGCAATGAATGGGGACGGCCAGGGGCTGGGAGGGGCTGTCCCGCTGCCCAGCAGTTCAGTCCAACTAAGGCTAGCATATGTCTGGCCTATGGCTTCTGGGCGGGCTGGCTGCCAGGGCAGTGCAATGTCAGGGCTTTGGTCTGGATGACCGCCTGGATGACAGCCTCACCCCCGGCCCGCCTGGACCTACAGGGCTGTTGGCAAGGGTCACAAGTTGGACAAGAGGCACGAGCCTGCGAAGTCCTCGGGGTCCAAGCTGTCGCCACGCGCCTGGGGAGGCCAAGTCCCTACAGTCCCGGCTGGGCGCGGAGGCCTGGCAGCAGGCATGGCCTCAGGCCCTACCTGGAGCTTCTGGCTTGACTGGAGGAGGCCATGGGGCCGGGCACGCCGTGGCTTTTGCCCATGTGGCATTATTTGGGATTTTTGTTTTTGAGTTTTTTTTTTTAATCACTCTGTTGCCCAGGCTGGAGTGCAATAGCATGATCTGGGCTCACTGCAATCTCTTACTCTTGGGTTCAAGCAATTCTCTGGCCTTAGCCTCCTGAGTAGCTGAGGTTACAGGTATGCCACCACGCCTAGCTAATTTTTGTATTTTTAGTAGAGACAGGGTTTCACCATGTTGGTCAGGCTAGTCTTAAACTCCTGACCTCATGATCTGCTTGCCTCAGGCTCCAAAAGTGTTTGCATTACAGGCATGCGTCACCCAGCCTGGCCGTTTTGAGTTCTTATATATTCTGGTTATTAATCCCTTCTTGGATGAATCGTTTACAAAAATTTTCTCCCATCACTTCACTTTGTTTGTCTATTTATTTATTTTAGAGGGAGTCTCACTCTGTAACCCAGGCTGGAGTTCAGTGGCACAATCTCAGCTCACTGCAACCTTCACCTCCCAGGTTCAAGTGATTCTACTGCCTCAGCCTCCCTAGTAGCTGGGGATTACAGGCACCTGCCACCATCCCTGGCTAATGATTTGTATTTAAGTAGAGACAGGGTTTAACTATGTTGGCCAGTCTGGTCTAGAACTCCTGACCTGAAGTGATCTGCCTGCCTTGGCCTCCCAAAGTACTGAGACTACAGGCATGAGCTACTGCTCCTGGTTCACTTGGTTTCTATTTAATTTTAATTTTTTAAGATTTGTTTTCTGTGCAGAAGGTTTTTAGCTTGATGTAATACTATTTATCAATTTTTGCTTTGGTTGCCTGTACTTTTGATGTCTTATTCAAAAAATCTTTGCCTAGGCCAGTGTTCTAAAGCATTTCCCCAATGTTTTCTTCTAGTAGTTTCATAGTTTCCTTTTTTGTTTTTCTTTTTTAAGACAGAATCTCACTCTGTTGCCCAGGCTGGAGTGCAGTGGTACAATCGCATCTCACTGCAACCTCCACCCCGTGGGTTCAAGCGATTCATCTATCTCAGCTTCCTGAGTAGTTGGAATTACAGGCATGCGCCATCACGCCCGTCACTTTTGTATTTTTAGTTGAGATGGGGTTTCTCCATGCTGGTCAGGCTGGTCTCAACTTCTGACCTCAGGGCATCTGCCAGCCTCAGCCTCCCAAGTGCTGGGATTACAGGCATGAGTGACTGCACCTGGCCTAATTTTTGTATTTTTTTAGTAGAGACGGGGTTTTACCATGTTGGCCAGGATGGTCTCCAACGCCTGATCTCAGGCAATCCAACCGCCTCAACCTGGGATGGGATTACAGGCATGAGCCTCCACTCCTGGCCTGTAGTTTCTTAAATGTAAGTTTTTAATTAATTTTGATTTGATTTTTATATATGGTGAAGCATAGGGGGCTAATTTTATTCTTCATACGTAGATATCTCTCATTTTCCCAGCACCACTTACTCAAGACACCGTCTGTTCCCCAAGGTATGTTCTTGGCACCTTGGTGAAGAACGAGTTGGATGTAAATTCGTGGATTCATTTCTGGCTTCTCTATTGTGTTCCAACGGCCCATGAAATCCTTCCTTTTTGATATTATAAAGTCCTCATTTTCCCATTTCCATCCTGTCAACCTTGCTGTGTTTGGGCCAAACAAGGCCATTAGGACCCAGAACTTGATGTGGACTGGTGAGGCCAGAGCCTCTTTAGGCTGCTCAAGAAATCTGCGCTCAGGTCCTTGGTCTGCAGGGAGGACCAAATCCCCATCAACGACCCCTCAAAAACACTGTTAGGGAAACCACAGTGTGAAACAGCTCGAGAAATAGAATCTATGTCAGATCCAACATTTCCTCACACTCATGATTGCGTGACTGGGACACCTGAGCAGGAGGAACCAGAAGAGCACCCTCTTCACCTGCATGCCCAGGTCCCCTTTGGGTCACCTAGAGCATGAGGTTGGAAGCAGGGGTGTCTGGGATAGGCGCAGGCTATGGTCAGGGACAGTGGGGCTGGTGGGTGCTGGGCAGTGATGGGGTGGTGGTAGTGAAAGGTCTAGGGGAGGGGCAGAGATCAGGAGGAACAGCACTCCAGCAGGGTTCAGAGACAGGTCAGGAGGTCGGCAGACACAGGAGCAGGTGGGCTGGGACTCAGAGGAGCAGCTGGAGTTGGAGGAAAAGGGTCTATTTTCCTCCAGTCTTCCTCTGGGCGCTGCAAATAGACTCACTCTCTGAATCTTAGAACCCCTTCCTTCAATCCCAGCATGCACCTTCTTTTTTTTTCTTTTAAATTGAGACAGAGTCTCACTCTTGTTGCTCAGGCCAGAATGCAGTCGCATAATGTCTGCTCACTGCAACTTCCACCTCCCAGGTTCAAGCAATTCTCCTGCCTCAGCCTCCTGAGTAGCTGGGATTAATGGTGCACACCACCAAGCCTGGCTAATTTTTGTATTTTTAGTAGAGAGGGGGTTTTGCCATGTTGGCCGGGCTGGTCTCGAACTCCTGACCTCAGGTGATCCGCCCACCTCAGCCTCCCACTGTGCCGGGCCACAGCACGCACCTTCTTAAGGACGGTTCCTTTCTGGATTCTTCCTAATCTTCTGATTTCTAATCCTTCCTAACTCAGCTTACTGCCCCCCACCCCCTGGCCTCCATTCTGCCTCACTTTCTCCTTTCCTGATTCCCACCATTTCCCATAATCAGTCCTGGCCTCAGATTCCCGTCCTTCGGGTTCCAGTGTTCCTTGGGTCCTCCCTCTCCCCTGATCTTCTCTGATTGGGGTGGGGGTGTGAGGTGGAATTAAAGCCGGGCTTTATTGGAGTCCTGCGGCTGGATTCTGCACTGTGCTCCCTTAAGTCATTGCACCTTCTCCTTTCTGCTCTTTCTGCTGCTTCATCCTCTTCATGCTCTAACCCCGCCAGGGGATGCTGACCCCGCCGGTGGAGCGTGATCCTTCCCCTCTGCTGCTTCTCCATCTCCATCTCTCCATCTTCTGCTCCTGACCTTTCCTGGCACAGGGCCTGAGCTCTGAGTTCCAAACCTTTTCCAGGGCATTGTCCTGCTTCTCCTCGTCACCTGAGGGCAGTGGCCGTGGGCTCCTCCTCTAGTTGCTGCGGGCCTGGGCCAGCCGGGTCAGTGTCGCGGCGCGGACAGTGCAGTTCCCGCCCCGGGGTGGCAGCAGCAGGTGCAGTGCCCGCGGCACCCCATGGAGGCTGGGGTGGGCGCCGCCTGGAGGTTGCTGTGGCGCCGCCTGGAGGTTGCTGTGGCGCTTGTTGGTGCCCAGCTCCCAGACTGGGTCTTCCGGGCTGGGTTGCTGCTGCCCCCCCCCGGGGTGGCGGGGCATCTTCCATCCACTCGGCTCCATCTTCTCTCGAGGTGCCTTCGCTCCTCCCGGAAGTCAGCGGTGCCGCCCCCGAGGCTGCTGCTTCCCAGGTCGCCATATTCCCTCGCGGGGGCTGGCCGGGCTCTCGCCTCAGGCCGCCCACCCCGCTCCAGCCGCCGACGCCTCTCGCTTGCAGCTGCGGGAAGAGGCGATGGAGCGGCCTCCAGGCACCGGGAGGCCGCCGCTCCCACAGCAGCCGGCGGGACTGAGGAGAAAGACGCCAGGAAGCAGAAGGTTCTCGCCGGCCCGAGGGTCGCTCTGGGCTGCACCCCTTGGTTCCTGCCCGCGAGCAGCTGCTGTGACCCTCCCTGCCAAGTTGCTCCCCGAAAAGCTCTAAGGCTCCCGGGTCTGCAGGGAGGGACACTTTCCCCCTCCCTGTGAGTCTGCAAACTCGGGACCAGGCGGATGACGAGGTCAGGAGATTGAGACCAGCCTGGCTAACACGGTGAAACCTCGTCTCTACTAAAAATACAAAAAATTAGCCAGGCGTGGTGGCACACACCTGTGGTCCCAGCTACTCGGAAGACTGAGGCAGGAGAATCGCTTGAACCCGGGAAGTGAAGGTTGCAGTAAGCCGAGGTCGTACCACTGCACTTCAGCCTAGACGACAGAATGACACTCCATCTCAAAAAAAAGAAGCAGGTAAGGAGGTGCACTCATAAGACAGTCATCTATATTCTGTTCTGTGGTTTATGAGCTGTCCTGGCTCTGGAATAGTCTCTATTACATAGACTCTGGCCAAACCAATAGGACCTTTAAAAAAAAAAAAATTTGAGAGGCAGAGGTGGAGGAAAAAATTTTTTTTAAAAAATTTAAATTAAATTAAATTTTTTTACCCCCCAGAGACAGGATCTCACTCAGTCACCCAGGCTGGAATGCCGTTGCACTATTATGGCTCACTGCAGCTTCAATCTTGTGCAATTACACCTTGCACCTGTCTCTGCCCCTCAGTAGCTAGGACTTTAGGCATGCCCCACCACACCCGGCTCATTTTTTAAAATTATTTTTTGTAGAGATGAGGATCTTACCATTTGTGCCGAGGCTGCTTTCCAACTCCTGGAGTCACCACGTTGTCTTGCCTCAGCCTCCCAGAGTGTTGGGATTACAGGCGTGAGCCACTGAACCTGGCCCAGACCTTTTCTTGTTAGAAGTCTGAACTTTGCTCCCAGTTCAAAGGGAGATTCCCACTCCTGTAATTCCCAGTCTCTTTTAACAGGACAGATAAAAATGTGTGTTCTTCTGATAACAGAACTTCAAAATATATGAAGCAAAATGTGCAGAAAAGTAGACATAGACAGATTCACCATCATATTTGATGATTCTAACACCCTAAAAATGTATTAAGGATATCAAAGATCTGAATAACACTGTCAACCAGCTTTTGCTGATTGACATAAATAGAATACTACCCTCAGTGATTATTAAAAATGCTCTTGGCCAGTCATGGTGGCTCATGCCTGTAATCCCAGCACCTTGGGAGGCCAAGGCGGACGGATTGCTCAGGAGTTGGAGACCAGTCTGGCCAATGTAGTGAAACCCCATCTCTACTAAAAATACAAAAAAATTAACCATGCGTGGTGGCACACACTTGTAATCCCATCTACTCAGGAGGCTGAGGCAAAGGGAGGTGGAGGTTGCAGTGTGTGCCGAGATTGTACCAGCTGGGCAACAGAGCGAGACTCCCTAAAAAAAAAAAAAAAAAAAAAAAAAGTTTTTTCAAGTGCACAAGGAATATTTGCCTAGAGAGACCTTGTACTGAGTCCAAAAATAAGTCTCTTAATATCAAATGATGTAAATGTTATAGAGTATTCTGTTCTCTGACAATACTATAATTAGTAATCAATAATAATAAGATAACTAGAAAATCTCCAAATGCTTGAGAATTAAATAGCACATTTCTTTATTATCCGTGTGTCAAAGATTAAATCACAAGCATTCTTAGAAAACATTTGAAGTGAATGATAACAAAAACATTGAAATTAATGGAATACATCTAAAGCAGCTATGGGGAAAAATCTTCATATTAAAGGCTTACTGTAAAAAGAAGACAGTTTTAAAATCAATCAATCATCTAAACCAGGAGTTGACAGACTTTTTCTGTAAAGGTCCAGGTAGCAAATATTTGAGGCTTTGGAAGTCATGTAAGTCTGTCACATATTCCCCCCAGCCCCAACCATTTAAAAATATAGAAACCAGACTGGGTGCAGTGGCTCACGCCTGTAATTCCAGCACTTTGGGAGGCTAAGGTGGGTAGATCACTTGAGATCAGGAGTTTGAGACCAGCCTGACCAACATGGTGAAACCCCATCTCTACTGAAAATACAAAAGTAGCCAGCATGGTGGCGTGTGCCTCTAATCCCAGCTACCTGGGAGGCTGAGGCAGGAGAGTTGCTTGAATCTGAAAGGCGGAGGTTGCAGTGAGCCAAGATTGCACCACTGCACTCCAGCCTGGGTGACAGAGTGAAGATTCATCTCAAAAAAAAAAAAGTAAAAAGCCATTCTTAGGTGGGAAGCAATATATAAAGATCATGGGCGTGATTTAGTAGTTTGGCGAACCCTGATCTGTGCTTCCATCTTAAGATTCTAAAAAAGAAGAATAAATCAAACAGAATGAAAGAGGTAAAAATAATAGTCAATTAAATAAAAAAGGGGCCAGACACAGTGGTGCATACCTTAGAGGCCAAGCTGGGCAGATCACTTGAGCTCAGGAGTTTGAGACCAGCCTAGGCAACATGGTGAAACCTTCCTTGTTTTTCTTTCTTTCTTTTTTTTTTTTTAAATTTTTTTTTTGAGATGGAGTCTTGCTCTGTCACCCAGGCTGGAGTGCAGTGGTGCGATCTCGGCTCACTGCAACCTCTGTCTCCTGGGTTCAAGCTATTCTCCTGCCTCAGCCTCCTGAGTACCTGGGGTTACAGGCGGGCACTACCATCCCTGGCTAATTTTTGTATTTTTTTTAGTAGAGACAGGGTTTCACTAGTGAAACCTTATTTCTACAAAACAAATGCCTGCATTGTGGTGCATGCCTGTAGTCTCACCTACTTTTGGGGCTGAGGCAGGAGAATTGCTTGAGCCTGGGAATTTGAAGCTTCAGTGAGCCGTGTTCATGCCACTGTGGTGTGGTCGTAGCTCACTGCAGCTTCCAAGTCCTGGGCTCAAGGGAGTGTGAACTAGGACTATAAGCAGGCCCTACCATGCCCGGCTAATTTTTATCTTTATTTTGTTGAGGTGGGGGGAGTATCGATTTGTTGTCCAGACTGGTCTCAAACCGGTGGCCACAAGTGAGCCATCTTGAACTCTCAAAGTGCTGAGATTGCAGGTGTGAGCCACCATGCCTGGTGCAAAAATGGTTCTTTGAAATTGATCAATCTCAGCTACTCTAGAATAAAAGGAGAGAAGACAATTTACCACTACGAGGAATAAAGAGAGGACATTTCTACAGATCCTGCAGACATTAAAATGGTATTACATGTGACTTTATGCTAATACATTTGGCAGCTTAGAGGAAATAGACAAATTCCTTCAAAGACACAAACTATCAAATATCACAGGTTACTTGGGAAGAAAGGTAATCTGAATAGCCCTACATCTGTTAAAGAAAGTGAATTTATAGTTTTAAAAACCTTCCTACAAGGAAGCTTTATATCTAGATGGCTTTCCTGGTGAATTTTGGCAAATATTTAAGGAAAAAATAGAAACAATTCTGTGCAAACTTTTCCTGAAAAAGAAGAACACACTCCAATTCATTTCATTAGGCTAGCATTATCTGCATGCAGATACTATGAAAAGAAAATACAGATCAATATCCCTCATGAATATAAACAAAAATGCTTAACAAAATATTAGCAAAATATAATTTAGCGGCCGGGCGAGCTCACGCCTGTAATCCCAGCACTTTGGGAGGGTGAAGCAGGTGGGCCACGAGCTCAGGAGATTGAGACCATCCTGGCTAACATGATGAAACCCTGTCTTTACTAAAAGTACAATATATTAGCCAGGTGTGGTAGCATGTGCCTGTAGTCCCAGCTACTCAGGAGGCTGAGGCAGGAGAATTGCTTAAACCTGGCAGGCAGAGGTTGCAGTGAGCCAAGAGCATGCCGCAGCACTTCAACCTAGGTGACAGAGCAAGGCTCTGTCTCAAAAAAAAAAAAATTAACTGCAACATCTTTTTTAAATTTTAATTTTTAAATTTTAATTTAGCAATATATGCAAATTATAAGATGTCATAATCAAGTGGGGTTTGCATCAGGAATGCAAAATTTAGTAATGAAAAATTAATCTAATTTACAGACTAAAAAAGGAAAAGCCATATGATTCTCTCACTAGTTGCAGAAAAAGTGTATGATAAAATTAAACATCCTTTTATGATTTTTTTTTTAAAACCTCATCAAATTGGGAAAGAAGTAAACTTTCTCAACCTGGTAAAGAAAATATATGAAAAACCCATAGCTAACAGCTGAGATGAGGAACAGGGCAAGGATGTCTGCTGTCACCACTTTTAGTCCACATTTTACTGGAGATCCTAGCAAGTGTAAGGGAAAGGAAATATAAGACATGCAGATTGGAAAGGAAGAAATACAGATGTTACAGACAACATCGATTGCAGAAAATCTTAAGGAATCTATATTGAAAAGCTATCAGAATTAATAAGTGAGTTTAGCTAGGTTGTTTTATTTGTACATACTCATAAACAATTGAAAAATGGAAAAAAATGCCATTTATAACAGCATCAAAAAGCAGGAAATACTTCAGGATAAATTTAACACAGTATGTATAAGACCTATACACTTAAAGTTCACAACATTGCTAAGATAAATAAGATATAGTTATTTGGGAGACAATTCTCCAGGGGAGAATTCTCCAGCTACACCACCACTCTTCACACATTAATGGGACTTGTCACACCAGTGGGGTTTTCTTGAAGCCACCATGTGGTCACTGCCCTTTGGATTTATTTGCGTTTGATGGCAGCTTAGATTTAGCCCATTGGAAACTCAGGGTTTCTATTCTTCCTTCTGAGCTTTTCGTCTCTTCCCTCCTGGCTACTGAAGCAATCATGCTGAACAAGGTGAAAAGGCTGAACGGCGGCTTCAGGAGCAGAAAGCTACTAAGCTACAGTTTCCTGTGCAGGAGTATGGGGTGACAAAGAAAGGAGTTCTGGCACAGACCCCAAAAGATAGGGACCACCTGGCAGTTAGGGGCTCTTTCCCACCTCTGGACTAATAACAACTGCTTCCACCCATTTGGTATCTCCCTCACCCCACTTCTTTGCCTCTAACTCGAGGTACCACAGTTTCTTCAATGTACAGCTGTCCCAAATTGAGAGAAACTTTCCTGGACACTCTGCCCCATGCCCAATTCCTGCCCACACTTTGCATCAGGCAGGATGCTCTGCATTAGCCCGCAGTAATAACCTCTCCTTGCACTGCCATGCTGGAGATTCACTTACAGCCCCTCGTTCATTTAGCCCTCCCACTCGAGCCCATGCAGCCACTCCTGGCCTTACCCTCATTTTATAGATGGGGAAAATGAGTCTCTAGGAAGTTGACTGATCCCTGGTCTCTCAGCTACCAAGAGACCAAGACTGGCCCCTCAGTCTTTCTGATGTGGAGGGCAGGTGTGGGGCAACACCATTCTTATCTGACACAGCTGGTTCACAGCTGACTGCCACTCCAGGAACTGCTTTCAGCACAAAGGAGCTGCCTCAGCCAAGGTCACACCCCCTTCCCAGAGGCCTCCCACATCCAATAGCTGAGCAATATGGGAGTACAAAGGTTCAACTAGCTTGCCTTTGTTTTGGACATCTCCAAATGCCATCTTTGCTGTTGTTTCATTTTGAGACAGTCTCGCTCTGTCACCCAGGCTATAGTGCAGTGGCGTGGCCTCAGCTCACTGCAACCTCTGCCTCCTGGATTCAAGCAATTCTCCTGCCTCAGCCTCTTGATTAACTGGGACTACAGGCACACACCACCATACCCAGCTAATTTTTATATTTTTAGTAGAGATGGAGTTTCACCATGTTGACCAGGTTGGTCTTGAACTCCTGACTTCAAGTGATCCGCCTGCCTCAGCCTCCCAAAGTGCAATGAACCACTGCACCCAGCTTCCAAATGTCATCTTGACTCAAGTCCCCACAGGACTTGCTGAGTCCACTGTGACAACCACATCACTGTTCTTCTTTTCCCTCTGTCTGGTCCTGCTTCCCCCTTCCCACAACATGGGGGTTCTTCCCAAGAGTCCATCCCAATAAACCTCTGGCATGCAAATCTCTGTCCTAGAGTGTGTATTCTGGGGATGCATTCTAAGACAACAGTCACCTACATACTAAAGTATGCTCCACTGTAAACTACTACAGTTCTCTCTCCATCATGCAGACGAATGATGCACAGAGCAACTCAAGCCCCTCCATTTCTCTATGCGCCTCATGGAAGAACTGGAGGTCACCGTGCATAACAGAATGATGGTCTGAAACATGGGGCCGGGGAAGAAATCTTGCATAGTGGGTAATTTGCATCATTGCATCCTTCTCATTTCTGATTCATGACTCTACTTTTTGGGGTTGGGGGCATCTCCCAAGGTGAGGTGGGCTGGGGTGGCCATTGTCTCTCCAGCAGCCCAGAGCTTGCAACAGAAGAATCTCTCTTTTTTGGTCCCATGGTGCAAGATCTGTGCTCTCTCATCTGCATCTGAGGGAGCAATGGGTTTGCCAATGTGGCTGACTCTCCCATGGCACTCTGAATTGTTGATGTATGGAGGCAACACTTACTTGTATCCAAAACTCCTGGGCATAAAACAGAATCTTTGACTTTGTGGATACTCAGAAAACATTGCTTGAATGAAGAGATGAGCAGGGACCCGGGAAAAAGTCTATTAACAGTAGAATGACCACACTTGGTGGGTCACCCCTAGATCACTCACCATATCATCGAGGAGAGGTGTCCATGCCTCTGGCAGAAGAACCATGTCCAGTCCTCATTGCTTCCTGCTCTAGATGTGGCTATTCCAGAAGCTGCCTGCTCTTCTAGTGCCTGCAGCAATCCAAGGTATGAAGGGCACTCCCATTTCCCTCCCCAGTGCTTGAAAATCTGTAGAACCTATGCGACTTTGTGCTGTTTGATTCCAACCATCGCCTCTGCAAGCTGTGCTTGCAGCTGGACACAATTTACCTGCTTCTATATTCCTATGTCTTCTTGTTCAGGCCTGAGCCCATGGTCAGCACTTAATTAATTAATATTATCAGGCCAGGCTCTGTGGCTCATACCTGTAATCCCAGCACTTTGGGAGGCCAAGGTGGGAGGATTGCTTGTGCTCAGGAATTCAAGACCAGCCTGGGCAACCCTGTCTCTACAAAAGATTTAAAAATTAGCCAGGCATGTTGGCATTGCCTCCCAGCTACTTAGCTGACTGAGGTGGGAGGATTGCTTGAGCCCAGGAATTCAAAGCTGCAGTGACTGCTGATCTCCCCACTGCATTCCAGCCTGGGTGACAGAGCAAGACCCTGTATAAAAAACAAAAAAAAAAAAAAAAAAAAAAAAAACTAGATGGGCCAGGAGCGATGGCTCATGCCTATAATCCCAGCACTTTGGGATGCTGAGGCGGGCGAATCACCTGAGGTCAGGAGTTCGAGACCAGCCGACCAACATAGAGAAATCCCATCTCTACTAAAAACACAAAAAATTAGCGAGTCATGGTGATGCATGCCTGTAATCTCAGCTACTCAGGAGGCTGAGACAGGAAACTTGCTTGAACACAAGAGGCAGAGGTTGCAGTGAGCTGAGATTGTGCCATTGCACTCCAGTTTGCGCAACAAGAGCAAAACTCCATGTCAAAAAAAAAAAAAAACTAGATAATTAATATTATCATTGGTAAAAGTGAAGAGTTTTAAAATATTTACTACATGCCACTGGCCTGGCTACATTTCTTGAATTAGCTCACTTAACCTTCACAGCAGCTCTATAGATAGTTATTCTCATTTTGCAGTTGTGGACTGTAAGACACAGATATGTCAAGCAACCTGCCTGATGTCACACAGCTAATAAAGCAGTGGCGGCTGGCTTGGAGTGCATGCACTTAACTACTTCTCAGTTATCTCTCCAATGTGCACAGAGTTTATCCATCTCTGCATCTCACCCAGAAATTCGACAGGGGGAAAGGTCTTTTCCAAATCCTAGGAAGGGATGTTTGGACTCCTGGGGTTTACCTCCCAAGCTACCATAACACACCTATCACATCACTTCTCCCTAATCAGAATACCACCCTCACCATCATCGTTTCTCCCCCCTCCCTCTCCCTCTTTCTTTCTTTCTTTCTTTCTTTCTTTCTTTCTTTCTTTCTTTCTGTCTTTCTGTCTTTCTTTCTTTGTCTTTCTTCCTTCCTTCCTTCCTTCCTTCCTTCCTTCCTTTCCCTTCCTTCGTTCCTTCCTTTTTTTTTTTTTTTTTGACAGAGTCTCACTGTTGCCGAGGCTGGAGTGCAGTGGCACGATCTCAGCTCACTGCAACCTCCACCTGCTCCCAGGTTCAAGCAATTCTACTGCTTCAGCCTCCCAAGTAGCTGGGATTACAGGCATCCACCACCATACTCAGCTAATGTTTCTTTTTTTATTAGAGACGGGGTTTTGCCAGGTTGGCCAGGCTGGTCTTGAACTCCTGACCTCAGGAGATCTGCCTGCCTCAGCCTCCCAAAGTGCTGGGATTACAGGCATCAGCCACTGTGCCCAGCCCATCATCTTAATTAATAACACTTACTGAGCATGTACTGTGTGCTGGGCAGCATGCCATGCACTTCACAGACGTTGTCTCATTTAATGCTACAGCAAAAGTAGAGAGCTTGTACTATTATTATCACTATTTTACAGAGGAGGAAGCTGAGGTTCAGAGAGTGAAAGCAAGTTGTCTAAGATCACACAGCCTGGGAGCCAGGCTATTGCCATAACTTTAACATCTTTTCTGCTTTTGGGGGCTCTCAGGAACCGTCTGGACTTTATCCATCTTGTAAGGCATCAAGAGCAGTCACAGCTCTCCTTTCTCACCTCTTGCTTCAATCCCTGGGAGAAGTCTTCCCCATTGTCTGAGCTATGCTATCCCCTGAAACATGCCCCCACGCCTTCCCAGGGCAGCCCCCTCACTGAGGACCAGGCTTGACCTGTCCTTCAAGCCCCACCCCAAATGCCCGGCACATTGAGCACATTCTCTGCCTGCTCTGAAGTGGCCTCTTTCTGAGTCTGCTTCCAGTGAGACAAAGCTCCTTTGGGAGAGACATGGCCTGCTTTTCTGTGTCCCCCACAGAGGCAGCATGGCATGGGCATGTTGCTCACTGGGGCATCAACTGATTGATCTGTGGCTTCCTGGTGCTCTGGGCACCATCCTAGTCCTCCTCACAGCAGCCCCAGCTGAGACACCTCCAGACTCCACTGCATTCCCCAAAGACCTCGGGGCCCCCAACTGGATCCAGGCTGTCCCTTCCCAACCCTTGGCTCATAGGAGTGAGTGACACAGTTCTGCCCGGTTAATCTGGCATCCCCCAAATTCCTGACACAGTGGCCCCATGTGGAGTGGAAACAGACCTGGTAGAAATTCCAGACTAACAGCATATTTCAAACAGACCTTGTTCAAATTCCAGCATGGCTACTTGACTGGGTCACCGTTAAATAACTTAACTTCCACGAGCCTTAGTGTCCTCACCAGTGAAATATGGATTAGAATGGACAGGGAATCACATAACAGGGAGAGTCTAGTCTAGTACCTTGGACAGAGGCATCACGACACCCGCTTCCTACACTGAATCTAGGAAACTCCTGTGAATAAAGGGCTCCCATGAGTGACCTGTCAGTCTTTATAATAACCATCATCATCATTATTGCCCATACATCCCCTGTGTCAGGGACATGCTAAGTGCTTTATTTATATTATCTCATATAATTGGCCATTCCAATTTTCCAACTGAGGAAACTGAAGCTTAGAGATGTTGAGAAATTCAAAAAGCTTACATAGGTAAGAAAGTGTAGAAGCAGGCTGGGCACCATGGCTCCCACCTGCAATCTCAGCATTTTGGGAGGCTGAGATGGGCAAATCACTTGAGGTCAGGAGTTCAAGACCAGCCTGGCCAATGTGGTGAAACCCTGTCTCTACTAAAAAAAATACAAAAATTAGCCAGGCATGGTGGTGCATACCTGTAATCCAAGCTATTCGGGAGGCTGAGGCATGAGAATTGCTTGAATCCAAAAGGTGGAGGTTGCAGTGAGCTGAGACCACGCCACTGCCTCCAGCTTTAGTGAAAGTAGGAGACTCTGTCTCAAAAAAAAAAAAAAAGAAAGAAAAGAAAAAGAAAAAGAAAGAAAAGAAATGCCAAACCTCACCCCCAGGGATTTGCAGCCCATGAAATGGTTCCCTGAAGATGGGGCGATGAGAGGTGAGAATTCCAGCCTCTGGGCCTGTACACTTGCTGGTCACCCAGCCCAGATGCTGTCCTGCTTATTCTTAGTGTGGCTGCTCATGCTTGGCATTTGGTCTCAGCCCAGATGCCCCTTCTCCAAGAGGCTTCCCTAACCTCCCACTGTGACAGGCTATCCTGCCTCCTCGTTTACTTCTTTCATATGATCCTTCTCCATCTCTCCCATATCCATAAAGGCAGGAGGGCTTGTCCCTTGGCATCACTAGAGCCAGGTATGCTTCTTAGCACATAGGAGGCACTCAGCATATCCTTTTTAATTTTTTTTTTTTAATTTATTCTTCTTTTTTTTTGAGATGGAGTCTCCCTCTGTCACCCAGGCTGGAGTGCAGTGGCACGATCTCAGCTCACTGCAACCTCTGCCTCCCAGGTTCAAGCAATTCTCATGCCTCAGCTTCCCAAAGGATTACAGGTGCCTGCCACCACATCGCACTAATTTTTGTATTTTTAGTAGAGACAAAGTTTCACTGAGTTGGCCAGGCTGGTCTCAAACTGCTGATCCACCCACCTCAGCCTCTCAAAGTGCTGAGATTATAGACATGAGCTACCGTGCCCAGCCAGTATATTCTTTTTTGAATGAATGAATGAAAAAACAGCCACTTCTTGCCTAGTGCCCAGACTCTGGGGTCTCACTTTCAGCCAAAACGAGCTACTAGGCTCACCATTCCCTGGTCATACTATGGCACCTTTCAGTGATATTGGCTTAAGGGTCTTACAGCTCACAAGGACATTTCCTGTTGCAGGTGGGGGTTCCTGTTACGTAGTGGCTTTGGGCATATTCTGGGTGCTCTAATCAGAGGGAGGGCAGCTGTTAATGCTGTTCCTCGAAGCATGGAATATCTGTGCTGCCCACCTCAGGTTGAAGGGGTGGGGGGCTAACTAGCCGCTTCCTTCTCCACCAGTAGGAGGCTCCTGGGCTGCCGGTAGTATCTACGACTGCTGCTATGTGGTATCCAGACAAGGCATTAAATAAGATCTCACCACACAGCGAGAAAGCTATTTCCTTTTGAATTCGTGGTACCTAGCTGGAATTTAACAACATCATTTTGTTTTCATCGTGTTTATTTTTACAGTGGCCATTTACAGCCAGTGATACTCACTTTCCATTTACAGTTGGGTTATAAAGTTTCCTTTGAAAATAAATTCAAGTTTAAAAAGAAACTGGGGTTGATTTAAAGAGTGTCAACCGAAATGACAAACAGACAGGAAGATGCTTCAAAAGAAAATTACGTTTATTAGGGAATAGGCATTGCAATGGGAATACAGGTGCCATAGTGAACTATGCGCATATTTAGGGAGGGAAGTAAAGGAATACAAAGGTTTTTACAGGAAAAATCAGGAGGACTGTGTAATTGTTTTCAGAGAATTATCCTTGGTGTGTGTGAAACTCTTGTTGCCCAGGCTGGAGTACAATGTGGCAGGATCTCCGCTCACTGCAACCTCCGCCTCCTGGGTTCAAGCGATTCTCCTGCCTCAGCCTCCTGAGTAGCTGAATTACAGGCATCTGCCACCACACCCAGCTAATTTTGTATTTTCAGTAGAGACAGGGTTTCTCCATGTTGGTTAGGGTGGTCTCGAACTCCTGATTTCAGGTGATCCACCCTCCTTGGCCTCCCAAAGTGCTGGGATTACAGGCATGAGCCACCGTACTGGCCTGGAGTTTGATTATTACTCAAGTCAGTGTCCTTGGTAGGAAAAAGAAGAAAAGCAAAAGGGAACAAAAACTTTCAACTGTCTGGCTTGTATTGGCGTTTACAATATTTGCTGGTGTCTTGCTTAGATCAGTGAAATGTGGCTGGGAGGAATCTGTGTCACTTTTTTTTTTTTTTTTTTTGAGACAGAGTCTCACTCTGTCACCCAGGATGGGGTGCAGTGGCATGATCTCAGCTCTCTGAAACCTCCACTCCCTAGGTTCAAGTGATTCTCCTGCCTCAGCCTCCCAAGTAACTGGGATTACAGGTGCGTGCCACCACACCTGGCAAATTTTTGTATTTTCAGTAGAGATTGGGTCTTACCATGTTGGCCAGCCTGGTCTCGAACTCCTGACCTCAGGTGATTGGTCTGCCTCAGCCTCCCAAAGTGCTGGGATTATAGGGATGAGCCACCGTGCCAGGCCATCTGTGTCACTTTTTAGCAGAAACTTTCAGTCAGCAAGTGGCTGGGCATGTCTCTTTTCTTTTTGCCACAGGACTCTTGATGTTTCCAATGCAGACAGATCCGTTAGGCTGCTGTATGTGTGTCATGTGGGACAGAAATCAACCTTTGTTGTTGTAAGCTATTGAGAATGGGGGTTGTGCCGGTTGCAGTGGCTCATGCCTGTAATCCTAGCACTTTGGAGGCCGAGGCTGGAGGATGATTTGAGGCCAAGAGTTCAAGACCAGCCTGGCTAACATGGTGAAACTCTGTCTCTACCAAAAATACAAAAATTACCCGGGTGTGGTGAGGCATGCCTATAATCCCAGCTACCCAGGAGGCTGAGGCAGGAAAATTGCTTGAACCAGGAGGTAGAAGTTGCAGTGAGCCAGCGTCGCACCACTGCACTCCAGCCTGGGTGACAGAGTGAGACTCCATCTCTATAAAACAAAAAACAAACAGAAAAAAGAGAGAATGGAGGTTGCTTGTTACTGCATCATAATCTTGTTTATCCTGATTGATGCATTAGAGGAACAGTTTGCTGAGACACAGTTTACTGACCATGAATTTCCTCCAAACTCCGGAAAGCAGGCTTCTCAGGAGGAGGCTCAGTGTGGAATCTCCTTCCAAGGTAGACCCTGGTTCAAGTTCCAGCTACAAACCCTCACCACTTGTGAGACCTTGGGCAGTTCACGTCCCTCTCTGCAGCTCAGTCTGCTCAGTCGTAAAACAGGTTAAATCCCGAAAGATCCAAATCCCTCACATCTAAAATCTCAAAAATTACAATCCCCCAAAATTTAAATCCATCATGTTGAAATCCTGAGAGATGAATTCTGGGGAAGGGATGAGTGTGTTTTCGGTTGTATGCCAGATAGTTGCATCGTGTTAGTTGAATTATGACAGGTGAACAATTACCTTGTTATTTATTTATAAATTAAGCATGGGTTAAGGAGATAGAGAAGGGTGCCTTGTTGATAACAGATGGGCTTGGGAACTTAATTTTAGGTGTCAATCAGGCAAGGTGGCTCACGCCTGAAATCCTGAAATCCCAGAACTTTGGGAAGCCAAGGCAGGCAGATTGCTTGAGTCCAAAAGTTCAAGACCAGCCTGGCCAACAAGGTGAAACTCCGTCTCTACAAAAATTAGTTGGGTGTGGTAGTGTCTGCCTGTAGTCCCAGCTATTCCAGAGGCTGAGGCAGGAGGATTGCTTGAGCATGGGTGGTTGAGGCTGCGATGGGGTGTGTTCCAGCCACTGCACTCCAGCCTAGGTAACAAAGCGAGACCCTGTCCAAAAAACCCCCCAAAAATTGTAGGTGTCATGTTGACCGAAAGAACATGTGAAAACCAGGTAAAAGATGGTTTTGGGTGTGTCTGGAATGGTGTTTCCTGAGGAGATGACTCTGTGAGTTTGAGTGGACTAGGGAGGGACGATCTGCCCTTGAGCTGGCAGGCACCATCCATCAGCCAGGGACCCAGACAAAACAAATCCAGAAGGCGGACCAGTCTGCCTAGAGCTGCAGCAGATGTTCCCTCCGCTGCCTTGGACATCAGATAAACGACTCCACAAAAGTGCATTATCACAATGTTAACTTTGTTTTTTGAGAGGGAGTCTCACTCTGTCACCCAGGCTGGAGTACAGTGGCACAATCTCAGCTCACTGCAACCTCCCCCTCCCGGGCTCAAGCGATTCTCCTGCTTCAGCTTCCCAAGTAGCTGGGATTACAGGCGCCTGCCACCACACCCAGCTAATTTTTGTGTATTTAGTAGAGATGGGGTTTCTCCACGTTGGTCAGGCTGGTCTCAAACTACTGAACTTAAGTGATCTACCCACCTCGGCCTCCCACAGTGCTGGGATTACAGGAATGAGTCACCACACCCAGCCTGACAATGTTCACTTTGTATGTAAGCATTGTATGTGTACATAAAAAGCATTGAAACTTCCTCAATAAATGAAGAGATGTCCTTTTTGTACATCTGCATTTGTGAAAGACAACGTTTCTCTAGATCTTGGCTACTTGGGTGACTGCATATGTAATGGAGACCCATTGAGGTGTTTGTTTGTTTTGACAAAGGGTCTCACTCTGTCACTCAGGGTGGAGTGCAGTGGTATGAACATGGCTCACTGCAGCCTCGACCTCCTGGGCTTGAGTGATCCTCCTGCCTAAGACTCTGAAGTAGCTGAGACTACAGGTGTGAAAATTTTTTAAAACATTTTCTGTGGCTCACGCCTGTAATCCCAGCACTTTAGGAGACTGAGGCGGGCAGATCACCTGAAGTCAGAAGTTCAAGACCAGCCTGGTCAACATGGTGAAACCCTGTCTCTACTAAAAATCTAAAATTAGCTGGGCATGGTGGTGGGCACCTGTAATCTCAGCTACTCAGGAGGCTGAGGAAGAATTGCTTGAACCCAGGAGGCAAAGGTTGCAGTGAGTCTACACGGTGCCACTGCACTCCAGCCTGGGCTACAGAGTGAGACTCCATATCAAAAAAAAAAAAAAAAAGGCTGGATGTGATGGCCTGCCCCTGTAATCCCAGCTACTTGGGAGGCTGAGGCAGGAGAGTTGCTTGAACCCAGGAGGTGGAAGTTGCAGTGAGCCGAGATCACACCTTTGCACTCCAGCCTGGGTGACAGAGCAAGACTCTCTCATAAAAGAAAAAACATATATATGCGCCTAGATAGAGCAACACCAACAAACAACAAAACCCCCAAAACCGTGAGAACAACGGTTTCCAAGACATTTCCTCATTAATTAATTACTTAATTAATTAATCATTTTTTTTCAGACCAAGTTTTCCTCTTGTTGCCCAGGCTAGAGTGCCATGGTGCGATCTCGGCTCACTGCAACCTCCGCCTTCCGGGTTCAAGCAATTCTCTCGCCCAGCCTCCTGAGTAGCCGGGATTAGCGGCGCACACCACCACGCCAGACTAATTTTTGTATTTTTAGTAGAGACAGGGATTCTCCATGTTGGCCAGGCTGTTCTCCCACTCCTGACCTCAGGTATTCTGCCCACCTTGGCCTCCCGAAGTGCTGGGATTACAGGTATAAGTCACACACCTAGCTGCAGCACGCATCTTCTTAAGAACAGTTTCTTTCTGGATCCTTCCTAAGCTTCTGATTTCTAATCCTTCCTAACCCAGCCCACTGACCCCCACCCCCTGCCCTCCATTCTGCCTCACTTTCTCCTTTCCTGATTCACACCATTTCCCACAATCAGTCCTGGCCTCAGATTCCCGCCCTTCAGGTTCCAGTGTTCCTTGGGTCCTCCCTCTCCCCTGATCCTCTCTGATTGGGGTGGGGGTGTGAGGTGGAATTAAAGCCGGGCTTTATTGGAGTCCTGGGGCTGGATTCTATATTGTGCTCCGCTGTGTCATTGCACCTTCTGGTTAACGCCCTTTCTGCTGCTTCATCCTCTTCATGCTCTAACCCCGCCAGCGGATGCTGACCCCGCCGGTGGAGCGCGCTCCTTCCCCCCTGCTGCTTCTCCATCTCCATCTCTCCATCTTCTGCTCTTGGCCTTTCCTGGCACAGGGCCCGAGCTCTGAGCTCTTGCACTTTTCTAGGGTGCCATCCTGCTCCTCCTCATCGCCCAGGTCAGTGTGGTGGGGCCGACAGCACAGTTCCGGCCCCGGTGTGGTGCCGGCAGGTGCAGTCCTGTAGGCTAGTGTGGGTGCCGCCTGGAGGTTGGTGCGGCGCCCCCTGGAGGCTGGTGTGGGTGCCGCCAGGAGGTTGGTGGGGCGCCCCCTGGAGGCTGGTGTAGGTGCCGCCTGGAGGTTGGTGGGGCGCCCTCTAGAGGCTGGTGTGGGCACTGCCTGGAGGTTGCTGTGGCGCTGCCTGGAGTTTGCTGTGGCGCCTGTTGGTGCCCAGCGCCCTGCCCGGGGCTTCTTGGCTGCGTCGCTGCTGCCCCCTCCCGAGGTGGCGGGGCGGGGTTCCACTCGGCTGCATCTTCTTGTGAGGCGCCTTTGCTCCTCCGGGAAGTTAGCGGTGCAGCCGCCGAGGCCTCTGCTGCCCAGGTCGCCATATTCCCCTTGGGGGCCAGCCGGGCTCTCGCGTCAGGCGGCCCACCCAGCTCCGGTTGCCGCTGCTGCCTCTCCCTTCCCGCAGCGGGAGGAGGCGATGGAACAACCTCCAGGCAGGGGGCAGCTTCCACTCCCCCAGCAGCCGGCGGAGGAGAAAGACGCCAGGAAGCAGAACGTCTCCGCCGGCAGGAGGGTCGTCCCGGGGCTGTGCCCCTTGGTTCCTGCCCGCGAGCAGCTGCTGGGACCCTCCCTGCCGTGCTGCTCCCCGGAAAGCTCTAAGGCTCTCGGGCCTGCAGGGAGGGACACTTTCTTCCTCACTGTGAGTCTGCAAACTCGGGGCCAGGCATTTTCTGCATGTTCTTAAACAGGATGCTTCAGTCAAAGGTTGATGATA
>CAUYLG010066315.1:0-25477 GCA_963573385.1 Cacajao melanocephalus
ATCGTCAGATTCACCAGGGTTGAAATGAAGGAGAAAATGCTAAGGGCAGCCAGAGAGAAAGGTCGGGTTACCCACAAAGGGAAGCCCATCAGACTCACAGCAGATCTCTCAGCAGAAATCCTACAAGCCAGAAGAGAGTGGCCTAATTTTAATATTGTTGTGTCTTAGGGATTAGGGAAGCCCAATGAGTGGGAGAGAGACAGAGACGAGAGAATGGCCAGTCAGTGAAGTGGTCAGAACACATACAACATTTATCTATTAAGTTTGCCATCTTATATGGGCGTGATTCATGGTGCCCCCCAAATATTAAAATAGTAACATCAAAGATCATTGATCATAGATTACCATAACAGATATAATAATTTAAGAGTTTGAAACATGAGAATTATCAAACTGTGACACAGACAAGCAGTGAGCACATGCTGTTGGAAAAATGACCAGTAGACTTGCTTGATCAGTGTTGTCACAAAGTTCAGTTTGTTTAAAAAACAAAAAACACAGCATCTGCAATGCATAATACAGCAAAATGCAATGAAACAAGGTATGCCTGTAATCAAAGAAACAAAGCAAACTAAAGTAATAAGGAATAAATTCATTCAATTCTTCTAGATATTTTTAACTTGGATTTGAAGTAGATTGACTTTCTAAGAAAATATTGTTTATTAAAACTGATCCTAGAAAAGATAGAATATTCCCAAAAAACCCATTCCCATAGAAGGGAAAAAAAGTTTTTCAAAACTCTCCCGCACCTTATACTAACACTTAAAGCAATGGGCCCTGATAGTTTTACGATAGAATTTTACCAAACATTTAAGGAGCTGGTAATTCTAATGTTATTTAAACTATTCTTGAGAGTTTAAAAAAATAAACTTTCAGATTATTTTTATAAAGTGAGTAGAACCTTGATACCTGCTTGACAAGATTATAAAAATTAAAAGAAAACTGTGGATTATTCTTACTTATAAATAACACTGCAGAAGTCCTAAATATTACAGGAATAAAACTGCACAGATATTAGCAAACATAATCTAGCAGAGCACATTCATAAGTAATTAACCAAGTAAGAGCTTATTCCAGGAAGACAGATTAAATATTGCTCATCTGGAATGCTTGGAACTGGAAGTGTTAATGATTTCAGAATTTTTTTTTTCATTTTGGAATATTTACATTTTACCAATTGAGCACTCCTAATCCACAAATTTACAATCCATGTCAGTGCTCAAGAAGTTTTAGATTTTTGAGCAGTTAGGATTTCTGATTTTTAGATTAGGGATGCTTCAACCTGTATAAGAAGGGTTCAATATTAGGAAAGCTGATGTTGTACCTCATGTTATTGGTAGGTCCAAGGGGAAAACTTACTTATTTTCTATAGCTCCTGAAAAGATATTCGACCAAAAAAAAAAAAAAAATCAAACCATTCCGTATAAAACACTCGAAGAGATAGAATAGATTCTTTCTTAGTATGATAAAAATAATTACCTCAGTTCAAAAGCTAGTATATTTAGTGGGGGAAACTAGAGTCACTCCCACTAAATTCAAGAATAAGATGAAGATATTTTCCATCACTAATATTATTAACATTAGACTTAAGATAACAGTCAACATAGACAACAGAAAGAGATTAACAATATAAAAATTAGAAATGAGATGATAAAATTATCACTTTTTGCAGATGGCATGATTGTATACCTAGAAAATTTACAAAAATCAACTGAAAAACTGCTACAAACAAAAATTCGGTTGAGTAGCAGAGTACACAATTACTGTGCAGAAAGTAATAACCTTCATGTATATCAACAACAATCAGATTGAATATTTACTGAAAGACTTCATTTATCTGGAAATAAATTTAACAAATATGCAAGACTTATGGGGAAAAAATATAAACCCTCTCTCTGTAGGTCACAAAAGATTACAAACAAATGGAAAGATGACCAAGTTCTTAGATGGAAAGATTCCATCAAAAATAGCAATAGGTTTTGTTTCTGAATCCAAGTAAACTAATTGAAAAGTTATATGGCAGGGCCAAGGGGAAGCAAAAACAGGAAGTCTGAAAAAGAGCAGTGAGGGGGAACCAGCCTTGTCAAATAGCCATGTTATGAAGCCTCAGAAATTCAGTGTGGTGAAACAGAATAGAAAGAAAGCCTAGTATGTAGACACAGATACATGGGAATCCAGTATGTGGTAAAGGTGGCGTCTGCAACCAGTGGAGAAACATGAGCTATTTAAATGCTTTAAGGACTACTGGGCAGCTGTGTGAGAAAGAATAAAGTTGAATTCACACTGTATCCTATATAGTAAGATAAATTCCAAATGACTCAAAGATAAAGTTACTTTAAAAAATAAACCATAAGAGTACCTGAAGACAACATAGTATGAGAAGATCTTTTTAACTGACTCAAAATCCATAAGCATAAAAAAGGATATATTTTCATACTGAATGCTCATTTTTGGCACTGTCTGATAATTCTGGTAATTAAGTAAGTGAAATTTACTTTAAAATGGAAAACCGCTTTATATCAGCTGTTTCACTTTATATCAGTGTTTTTCACTCACTTAGAGGTCTTTTCAGCTTATTTCTAGTTTCAAAACCAATTTGTCAAAATTGCCAGAAGTTTTTCAAATGGACTGGTGGAGCTTTATAGACCAATGTCAGATTAGAACGTACTTAAAATTGAAACAGTTTCAGTATGTTATTATTTGTAAATAATATCCTACTGATATTTTTAATGATTCCTTGTGATTACCTCATTATGTTATGCTTTACATTTTAATACATCCCTATAAGCAATAATTTTAAACTACCCCCACATCTTTCCATAATGCAGATAAGGTCTCCAGAGGAAACATGAGAAAGAGGACATGTCTTTAAGAAGAATTGTTCCTGGTCACACACTCAGGATTATTTAATCTTTACAGATTGATTGGCTATAAAGCGGAAAGTCATTTGCATATTAATATGGGGAGATGTTTTCATATATATTTTCTTTTGAAGTGCAAGTATGACTTTTGCTGGATTTGCCTAGAAGAATGGAAAAAACATAGTTCTTCCACTGGAGGTTACTACAGATGTACTCGCTATGAAGTCATTCAGCATGTGGAGGAGCAATCCAAGGAAATGACTGTGGAGGTAAAGAGAACCAGTTAAGCCAAGACCTCTCTCTAAGCTGCTCACTGCCACTGGAATGATTTTGCATTTCTTCTTTTTCTGTTTTCATCTTAATGAGGTATTGAATTGAATACAGTTTATAATAGCCTTTAATTTCAACAAAATAGCTCTGTAAACTTGAGAGTTTTGTCCCTTTTACATTTTCCATATATGAAAAGTCTGATACATCCCAGCCTATCTCTGCAAAGACTTAAAAACAATTTTAATATTAATATCAACAATGCAATATTACATTATACTGTACAGTAAGTATCTTAGTCTGCTCATTTGCCATAGAAAATAACACAGACTGGGTGGCTTAAACAACAGAAATTTATTTCTCAGAGTTCTGGAGGTTGTGAAGTCCAAGGTCAAGGTGCTGGCCAATTTGGTTCTTGAGGAGGGCACTCTTCTTGGCATGCAGACAGCCACCCTCTTACTGTGTCCTCTGGTGGGCAGAAAAGACAGAGCGACCTCTGGTGTCCCTTCCGCTTCTTATAAGGGTACCAGCCATGTTCGAATAGTGCCCCACCCTGATGACCTTAACCTTCCTCACAGGTCCTATCTTCAAATACTGCCACAATGGGGATAGGGCTTCAAAATACAAATTTTAGGGGGATACCATTAGTCCATAGCAAAAAGCCACATAATAAAACATTGAAGGCCAGGCACGGTGGCTCATGCTTGTAATCCCAGCACTTTGAGAGGCCAGGGCAGGTGGATCACTTGAGGTCAGGAGTTCAAGACCAGCCTAGCCAACATGGTGAAACCCCATCTCTACTAAAAATACAAAAATTAGCCGGTCATGGTGATGGGCTCCTGTAATCCCAGCTACTCAGGAGGCTGAGACAAGAGAATAGCTTGAACCCAGGAGGCGGAGGTTGCCATGAACTGAGATTGCACCACTGCACTCCAGCCTGGGCAACAGAAGAAGACTCTGTCTCAGAAAAAAAAAATGGAGATTGGGAGGCTTCTTTCCCTTAGACTCTGGGATTTTGGATTCAGGGATTTGTCACAGGATACAAATGGAAGACTTTGTTCTGAGAACCTTTAAGATGTATTGTTTTCTGTTGAGAAAATAGTTCACAAATCTGAATGCACTACTACCTATCACCAATAAAACTTTTAAATGATCCCCCCAAAGAAACTATTTTAGTAGCTACTAGTTTTTGTAAAAGTCATTTGTGGACTTTTGTTTCCTAGGCTGAGAAAAAACACAAACGATTTCAGGAACTTGACAGATTTATGCACTATTATACAAGATTTAAAAATCATGAGCATAGTTATCAGGTATGTCCCAAATCATTTCAAATGAGCTGACCTCTACTGTTGTGAATAAATAAAGAGAATGGTTTAAATTATTTATTTCTATTCTTTTAGTTAGAACAACGCCTTCTTAAAACAGCCAAAGAAAAGATGGAACAATTGAGTAGAGCTCTCAAAGAAAGTAAGTTATAAGTTGTATGTGTGATAATTGATATAAAATACTCCTGCATGCTGTCACTTCACTAGTAGGTTAGGTCCTGAAAGGAATACATTATATCCATTAGCTTGTTCTGGTACTGTTTTGAGTTCTCTGAAGCCCTGAGTGCAGCTTAGCAGATGAGGCCTCTGTGATTGGATTTTTTACCCAGCACCTAGCCTCCTTCTCTTGATGCAGCCTGCCCTGTTACAAGATAAAAACACCATGATTTTGCTTACTCTGTGTCACTGCTGATGCTCTGCAATGTTGGGAAAGTGGATGGGTCCTAAAGGGCATAACTGACTTAGTCAGAGGAGCAAGATACACGTGCTACCCAATTGTCATGTAACTGAATACCCAAAAATTATTGAGAAAATTTAGCAGAGTGCTTAAGGGTGTGGAAGTCTGTAATAGTTTGGGGAGAAATCATTTCACTGGTAAATAATGAACATTGGGGTAAAAAAGCAAAGCCATGAGGAGGAGCTAACATGTGAGTCCTAAATTTTAAGTTATAAAAGAATATTCCAAAATATGGATTGAGTATTGGTAGCATCATTAGAATATAATAACCCACAGTGACCACACAGAGTACAGGTTCTGGTATGTTTTGTTTTTAAAAAGTCACCTTTTAAAAATAATAGCTTATATATGAAAAGTACATTTTAAGGTGAAAAATGTAATGTTATACTTGGGTTGCTCCAATTTATTAAAATAATGAGTACTAAAATCCTTTTCATTAGGATAATTCTCTAATCAAGACAATACCATAAATTAAATAGAATGAGGGAGAAAATGTCAATAGCAGTGTAGCCTGTTTGTTATAGTAGTTCTTAGACTTCATTAATGATATAACTATATTAGGCAATATCAAACTCCTGAAGTATTGTCCACAATAAAAATTGAGAGGAAAAAAATCTTCACAGTCATACAACTCTTCAGCAGGGATTTTGGTCTGGTCATTAATGCATCCCTAGTGCTTCCAACTGTGCCTGACACTTGAAAACATTCAGTATTTGTAGATGTGACTTATTGCTTCTATTCAACATTCTGGAGGTTTCAGGCAACATAATGAAATAGGGAAAAATATGAAAATATACAGCAGTTGGAAAGGAAGAAGCAAAACTTCACATTTCTCACATACGTCAGAAATCTCAGGGTAATCTGTATGTCAGTTTGTGTACACACACTATTAATTTCTACAGGCATCCAGAATAATCTGATTTTCAACAGTATTTGCAAATGTAGACTCTCATGCTTAATTTCTGTTTTTTTCTTTCTTTCTTTTTCAGTTAAGCAAAAACCTAGAATGTTATAATGAAGTTCTTAGAAGAGTCTCAGATATTAAGGCAATTTTGTCTTCCATCTTCCTCATACTTCCTTCCTTTCTTTCTTTCTCTGAAGTTGTTTATTAACTAGCATTAGCTATCTAGTTGTTTGCCAGAATGTTGTATCTTTTTCTTTACAGTATTAATTTTGCATAATTAGGCTTTTTTTTTTTTTTTTTTTTTTTAGCAAGCAACTTAGAAAAGGCATTTGTTCTCATTTTTAAGCAGGGAAATTCTGCTAGGGATAATCTGAAAAACTTAGTAAATCCTAGAACCTTTTGGCTGACATAAAGCTAGATTTGCTTATCAATGGAGTGAGACCAGAATCCAAGATGAGTATGTGCATTCCTTTATGGCTACCATCAGTGCTCCTGGGCTGCTGGGGCATATGTTTCTTTTATACACACATTCATGTCACACATGAGTATTTTATGTAGGTTTTTGGTTTGGTTCAAATCAGTATTTTCATACAGTTACTTAAAACAGTTTTTGTCCTAATGATCCTTCTTTTTTCTTTTGTGAGAAAAAAATCATTGTTTGATTAATATCATAAATAGCATATTTGCAAAACAATTTCACTGTGCCTCAATTACTTTTTAGCTGAAGGAGGCTGTCCAGATACCACTTTCATTGAAGATGCAGTTCATGTGCTCTTAAAAACTCGGCGCATTCTCAAGTGTTCTTATCCATACGGATTTTTCTTGGAACCTAAAAGCACAAAGAAAGAAATTTTCGAACTAATGCAAGTAAGATATTTTTTTAATTACATTTAAATGGCAGCAGTTATTAGGAAAAACTGAGTTTTTCTTTTTTCAAACCACTTGTCTTATTTAATGTGGGTGTGATTAGTAAAACAATTTTCTTTTCATTTTTTTAAATGGTTTTTAAATAAAGGAAAAGTTACCAGTAATAAATTGAAATTTTCTTTATGTTTAAATCTGTCACTCTTCAGGTCTGAATGAGTTATGAGTGATGGAAACATTTCCTATAGCATTTATGTCTGTCTTTTAAACTAGTTCAAGTTTGAAATCAGACATATTTCTGATTATATAATAAAGAATTTTATCACTAAAATTAAACAAGCCGCATTACGTACAAGATGAGAAATTTGCTGTTTACCAGTTTATTTTTTAAATCAACTGAAAAAGTTATAGTATTTAAAAACAAAAACACCTAAGCCAACTGGCATCACTATAGCTAAATAACTTCATTCTACATTTATTTTCTTTTGAAGCCACTAAACTTTTTCTTGTTACAGTTTCCATGTCATCCCTTTGAACTGTCCTCTGCTAATTTATATCCTACATTTCCATCAAGGCTCAGTATTCATTTTCTCCATAAACACTTCCAGACTTGCCCTGACTACTGTAGTCTTGCCATGATTCAAATTCTTCAGCACTTTTATATAGTCTGCACTATGGCATCATGCATTTGCTTGTATAGTGCATTAAAATATATTAGCTTTTTTCACATAAACAATTATAAATTTCTTGTAGACAGCTGCTATACTCACTACTTCTTTGTAATCTATACCAATTTCATTTCTATAAATGCCTATCAGATGAGTGCTATTTTTTTTAATTTCACATGATTTTATATACAATCTTTCTTTCTCTTTCGTAATCTAGAAAACATGTACAAAATAGAAAATATATTACATAGAAAGTTATTTCAAAATTTTAACTAGTTTCTTACTTCAAAAGAGTTAGATTTAACTGAGAAACCACATAGACTCTGGATTTGCTATTGATTAACTTATAAAACCTGTGATCTTTTTTTTTTTCCTCTGCTTACTATAGACAGACCTAGAAATGGTCACTGAAGACCTTGCCCAGAAAGTCAATAGGCCTTACCTTCGCACACCCCGCCACAAGATCATCAAAGCAGCATGCCTTGTTCAGCAGAAGAGGCAAGAATTCCTGGCATCTGTGGCTCGGGGTGTAGCTCCTGCAGACTCACCAGAAGCTCCAAGACGCAGGTAAAAAGGATATACACTGGGGAAGTCATCCCAGCTCCACCCACAAATGCCAGCAGTTTTAATTTTTTATCCAACTAAGGTTCATATTCCTGGAAATTACTTACACCTAAAATATGGATAGCTGATAAAAGTATGTTAACTCTTTTTTGGTGATTTTTTTTTCTCCATGCTATTTCTGTTTTTCATTATTTTTTATTTATCGGGTAATGCCTCAGACTAAATTAACCTAGGTTCATTTCACATTTCAAGTGAACTCATAATTAAGAGTATTCTAATTTGTCATTTCAAGTATGTAATATATGTAGTGATTTGATAGTTATAAACATCTTATGATGCAGAATTTGGAAAGTTTGCCAACTTGTTATGGTCATATTTGTATTTTTGTGTAAAGAAGTTGTGAAGGAAAGAGAAATTTGATATTCCTAGTTATTTAAGTGATCCAAAGTCACCCACTAAAGATCAGTTGAGTCATGATTGTTTTATTTTACATACTCATACTACTTCTGTAAATTGAAGCATACTTTCCTATTGATAATAATTATAAACATTAAACATTCTTTTGGCACTATTTTACATAAATTCCTTTGATCCTTTTTTTACATAATATTTAGGAGTAAATATAAACTTGTAAAATAAAAATAGAAGCAGTTATAAAATACTCTGTTATAACATAGTAATTTTTATTTTTTGATCACTTTACACAAACATAAAAACTTAGAATTTGAAAGAAATAATGAAATTATCATTTTAATTCTGTTTTAATAGTTGATCTACTTTGGTTAAGCAAGTTCCAACAGAGGAATTCAAAGTAATGTTTAAAGGGCAAGGATCTGATTGTGTATACTTTGTAGTACTGATATTAAATCAAATGGTATGTTTAATTTCTTTGTAGCTTTGCTGGTGGAACGTGGGATTGGGAATATTTAGGATTTGCATCACCAGAGGTAATTGTTTTATGGGGTTTTTGTTTTGTATTTTTTCTTAGTGCAATTGTGCTTGCATTTGCATTCTTATCTATTCTAAATCCTACTCAGGTTATCAGCAATGCCCTCTCTTTCTTTTGTAACTAAAATGCCTTGACCAGCCTGCATTTAGCTATTTATGTGGTATTGGCATATCATCACATTGTTAAATGCATTACTCTTTTATTGTTTTTAATTACTGAAGAGTCAGAATTAAGGCAAATTTACAATATACATTTTTGAAAAATATCTTCTGATTTGTTAATAGACAATTTCATTTATTAGAAATGCATTTCTAGTTATAATATTGTTTTAGTCTGAAACTATTAAAAATATAAAAGAACAATCTTTTTTAAAGTTAATACAACAACCTGAGGAAATTGACTTATAATCAGTTGCTAAAGTGGAAAACTTGACATTAATAATGTGTATGCAGAAAGAAATGCTTTGCTTGGTTGCTTTCTGCTTATCCTTAAGACTTTCACACTCTTCTTTTTTGTTGTTGTTGTCATTAATATACCGTTTTAAAATACAGAAGGTCTAAATTACACTGCAGATAGCAGTTGTGGCAAATAAAAATAAGACAGAGTGAAACTCTTAATCACATAACTGTTTTCTGAGATTTAAATTGCCACTGTCACTGTTGAGTCTGATTTTAAAATGGTTTTAGCAGTTTTCTGTACTTCTCTCTTTCCATCCTTGCTTTTTATTAAACAGTATTTGATGCCTATAATATGATAACCCTTCAACTTAATTTTTTGAAGGGGACAGGACAAATGATGACACCTTTGTTTGTAATGTATAACCCATTTGTTATCTGCAACTGAAAGACAATGAAATTTATTATTATCCAGGCATGACTGTGGCTTATTTAAATGGGATACTTTCTCTTTTCAGTTGCTGAAGATACTTGCAATCACCTGTGGCTTTTGTGTTGGTAGATACATCCAAGAAAATATTGACTTGAAAAAAAAAATTGTGCTTAGAGCCCTGATCTGGAAATTTTAAATTCACTTATTTAAAATTGTGATATATTAATGAAATTTTTATTTTAAAAAAGTGAACCTTTTTCTTTATCTGATCCTGTACTATTATTATTTCTATATTATAATATATTTACAACTTCAGGGATATTGTGGCAAATTTCCACCTAAAAGGAAGAATAAGCAAACTGAAATTATTAGAAAAAAAAAAAAAAACTAATGATTTCAGTGTTTTAAGGTAAAAACACAATTTAGCAAAAATAAAACTTTCATCAGTGTATTCATAATCATGTATGTGTATCATCTTACAGCTTCTGGGTCTGACAGGAACTTTAGGAATCCTGAAATATTTGTCCTTGAATATTGAGGGCCTACCAATATGACTGTCACTTTATCTTTTATAAATTGATAATTTTTTAGGAATTATTTACTTTTAGTTTTCTTTAGTCTTTAACATATTGAAACACTAGGCTTTTATGTAAACCTTATTGCAGATCTAAAGAATTACTACACATTGTGAGACTTTCAAATTCTGCATGTGTACGACTATCAAGTAACTGCTAAAATTATATTTTTTAAAAATAGCTCTTTGCCTTAATAAAGACTGTGAGGGAAAAAACAAGGTTACCAACTCCAGTATACTTAGGTTGAATTTATTTTTTTTTCAGTGAAGTTAATTTCATCTTATTCTTTTCAATTTAAATTGAGTCTGGCAAGCATAAAAGTTTGTTTTATGCTACTTTAAAGGCAGTGGAGCTTAGTAGAAATAGCATAAAGTCTGAGGAACATCTGAATTCAAGTTCTAAGGGTAACTTATTAGATCCTAGGCTATATTCTTAATTTCTCATCTTCGCAGTGTGGATGGTGATACCCCATGGAAGTTCTAGAAGGATTAAAGCATCTCATTAAGTCAGTGACAAAATGGTTGCAATTATTACTTAAAACACCTTCTTACAGCTTTTCCCTCTATAAATACTAGAACTTTTTAGTTTTCTGTGTGTCCTTAACATTCTCAAACTACTTGGAGTATACTGACTACAACCTTTTAATATGCATTCTTGAAGATTTTAGGAATCCTTGGAAACTTTCAGATAAATTTTATTTTATGAGAAAAATATTTTTAAGCCTGTTGCATCATGAGAGAATATCATCTGAGAGTTTTCAGTCGGAACGATTAGAAATACAAGTTTCTTTTGCAGTTGCTTTTAAACGGTTTTGTTTTCTTAAATTGGAAATATATATAGTCTATGGTCAGTAATACTTTCATTCATAACTTTATACCATTATGAAGTTTATAAAGTAAGCAAATTATCCCTATATAAACCTTGAATTGAGATAAAATTTTCTTTTTAGACACCATTTTTGTCTAAGAAATGTATGTAGTTGGTGTTCCTCACTGGTCTGTTAAGCCTTGATGACACATAATAAGTCATCAGTTTGAGATCATGGGCCTCTAGGAAGCGAGGAAATGATGCCCTAGCTCAGCAAGAAATTTTAAAGAACCTGTATAAACCCTCAGGGCACTTGGAGTATCTTTCATTTATTAGTTTCTAACCTAACAGGATGCCTCTCACTTCTTAAAGTCCAACTACTTATATAAATGAAGGAGTTCAAATAAATGTCACCAGAGTGATATGATGTGAAAGTTTTATTTGTGATATAAAATTTGTCTTCACCTACTCCTAGTACTTTCACAATATAAGCATATTGAATATTCTAGGGTAACCAGAATAATCATAAAGTTGAGTGTCATAGTGTTTATCACAGAAAGACACCATAATGATTCTCTAAATTAGCCCTTTTATATTAGTATCATGTACCCTGGCTGTCTCCCTTACCTCCACTCCCCTCCCTTCCCCTTCCCCTTCCCTCCATTCCCCTCCCCTCCTCTCCCTTCCCCTCCCTTCCCCTTCCCTCCTCTTCCCTTCCCTCCTGTCCCCTTACCTTCCCTCCTGCTCCTTCCCTTCCCCTCCCCTCCCCCCCCTTCCCTTGCCTTCCCTTGCTTCCCTCCCTTCCCCTCTTCTCCCCTCCCTTCCCCTCCCCTTCTCTCCCCTCCCCTCCCCTCCCCTCCCGTCCCATCCTGTCCTGTCCCTTCTGTCACTAAAAGTACATTTATACCCAGGTAATAGCAGATGGTTCCAAGTTGTACCCTCGTGTTGGCAAACTCACTTTAAATACTGGAACAAATGTAAAATAGACTGAGGACATCTGCCTAAGTCTATGTTCATCCCATATGCTAAATAGAAGACATTTCCCCTGCCTGTATTGTAAATAGCACCACATATTGGCTTATAAAGAAAAGAAGCCAAACAATCATCTTATTTTAAAGCTAATCTAACATTTGTCTTTTTTAATCTAGTCATTTGATTTGTGAGTGTTGTATGTAGTAGTCCGAAAGAATAGAAAATCCAGCAATCTGGCAAGTACTTAACATTGTGTGTTATTTTTTTTTTTTGTTCCTTTTTTTATGTTACATATATCCCTGTCTTTTTTTTTTTTTTTTTTTTTTTTTTTGAGATAGAGTCTTGCTCTGGTCTCCCAGGCTGGAGTGCAGTGGCACGATCTCGGCTTACCACAAGCTCTGCGTCCCAGGTTCAAGTGATTCTCCTGCCTCAACCTCCCAAGTAGCTGAGATTACAGGCCTCGCCACCATGCCCAGCTAATGTTTTTGTGTTTTCAGTAGAGACGGGGTTTCACCATGTTGGCCAGGCTGGTCTTAAACTCCTGACTTCAGGTAATCTAACTGCCTCGGCCTCCCAAAGTGCTGGGATTACAGGTGTGAGCCATTGTGCTCAGCCCCAGTCACTTTTTTAAAACCACTTTCATATCCAGGTGCAATGGCTCACACCTGTAATCCCAGCTACTTAGGAGGCTGAGACAGTGGGGATTGCTTGAGGCCAGGAGTTCAAGATCAGTTTGAACAACATAGCAAGACCCTGTCTCTAAAAAATAAAAGAGAGAGAGAGAGTAATATGATTGTGGTGTTAATTATAATAATTAGATAACAAGATCCTTGAAATCATCAGGCATGTGAAATAGGGCTGTTCTAATCTAGCATTGGGGCTTGCAAGTATTCCCAATTTATCTAGGCAATTGTAATGACTGTTGAAAACTTTTTTTTTTTCCATTTTACCTTTTGTGTTTCCTTGGCATGGCAAAACCTGATGTTTCAGCCAAGTGATTTTATAATATGTATATAAAATCACGAACTTTTTCCTCTGGAAAAAAGTATGTAGTTTGTTTTATTTGCATTTTAAAAATTGCATGCTCTCTTGTATTTTATAACCTTTGGTTTATGCAGGAATATGCTGAATTTCAGTATCGGAGGAGGCACAGACAGCGTCGTCGAGGAGACGTGCACAGTCTGCTCAATAATCCTCCAGACCCTGATGAGCCAAGTGAAAGCACTTTAGGTAAGCCCTTGGGTTGTGTATGGTTTAATCCCAAAGCTCTCCTGAATTTATCCTTCAAGCTGGCTGATGTAAATGTTTATAAAACAGTTTGTCATTTAGATATAAATATGCAGATGCTTCTATTGTGATGGGATAAAGAAAATCAGGGGAGTTAAGAGCCCTTATAGGCTCATTGTGAGTATTAAATTAGATAATGCATCTAAAACACGTAAGCACCTAGTGAGCACTCAATTAATTGTAGTATTGATACTGTTTTTGTGTTCGTATGTTTGTCTCCTAGCCTTAGTTGTCCTGTAGACATTATTTAAGAGAGAGAGAATTTCTGGCATTAGAGATATTATTTTAATTATTCAACCTTTATTATTAAATTATTAAGTGAAAATCTTTATTATTAAGTGAAAATTTCCAACTGTAATTTCAGGATCAGTGGGACTAAATATTTGCTCTTTAGACTTTTGTAATTCCCAAAGTATTTAATTTTAAGAAATCTAAAAATGAAAAACCTTTTTTAGTTATTGCTTAACAAAAAAAGAGAAATGGATAGTAGCACTTGCATTTATGAATAGAACCATATAGACTGCAAGCAAAAATGTAAAAACGTTAGCCAGGCACGATGATTCATGCTTGTCATCCCAGCACTTTGGAAGGCCAAGGCAGGCAGATCACCTGAGGTCAGGAGTTTGAGACCATCCTAGCCAGCATGGTAAAACCCTGTCTCTAGTAAAAATAGAAAAATTAGCCGGACATAATGGCACATATCTGTAGTCCCAGCTACTCGAGAGGCTGAGGCAGGAGAATCGCTTGAACCCAGGAGGCAGAGGTTGCAGTGAGCCGAGATTGCGCCACTGTACTCCAGCCTGGGTGACAGAGGCTTTTTTTAACCTTTACTCAAAAAAAAAGGAAAAAGTCATGGATTAGAAGTGATAGTATCATATATATGTTATTGCTCATGGTAAGACAAATATGGATGAGAAATCCTAGAAAGATTAAGTGAACATGTCAACACAGGTTTTCCCCAGCACTGAAAGAGAAATTGCCAATTTAAACAACCAGGTGTATGAAAAAAATAATAATAAGTCTTACTTGTCACTAAATTGTGTTTGGTACCAATTGCTTTGAAACAGATATTCCAGAAGGCGGCAGCAGCAGCCGCAGGCCTGGCACATCCGTGGTAAGTTCTACATCCATGAGTGTACTGCACAGCTCTTCCCTGCGTGACTACACCCCTGCCAGTCGCTCTGAAAACCAGGACTCTCTTCAGGTAGCCTTTCTGAGCAGCCTCATTGCCTATGCATTTGCTCTTTCTCTGTTGAGTGTGGTTTCCTGTTTTTATTTTCATTGCTTTCTTGTTTCTTCCTTCCATTCTAAAATCTTTGTTCTAAAGATGTGCTGCCGAAAAAGATTTTAACATATTTTAGATTTATTTTAAGGTAGGGTTTTTTTCCTTTTGCATGGGCACAGAGAAAATTATAATAAGATTTTAGTAGATAAAATAATTATTCTGTATAAATAGAATTAATAATCTGTTAGTAAAGGAAGAATGGTAAACCTGATTGAGTTAAATCAGTTTTTCTTTAGTCAAATTTTGAAGTGGTTTTGCTTTCTGTTGCTTCAGGCTCTGAGTTCCTTGGATGAAGATGATCCCAATATACTTCTTGCAATACAGTTATCACTGCAAGAGTCTGGGCTGGCCATCGATGAAGAAACTAGAGACTTCCTCAGTAATGAAGCATCCTTAGGTGCAATAGGCACTTCTTTACCTTCCAGGCTGGACTCTGTCCCCAGAAATACAGATAGCCCTCGGGCTGCATTGAGCAGCTCTGAGCTTTTAGAACTTGGTGACAGCCTCATGAGACTAGGAGCAGAGAATGACCCATTTTCAACTGACACCCTCAGTTCACACCCTCTCAGTGAGGCAAGAAGTGATTTCTGTCCCTCATCCAGTGACCCTGATTCAGCTGACCAAGACCCCAACATCGATGACAATCTTCTTGGCAATATCATGGCTTGGTTTCATGACATGAACCCTCAGAGTATTGCCCTGATTCCTCCAGCAACTACAGAAATGAGTGCAGATTCCCCGCTCCCCTGTATCAAAGATGGGCCAGAAGGTGTGAAGGATGTGGAACTAGTGCTGCCAGAAGATTCAGTGTTTGAAGATGCCAGTGTCAGGGAAGGTAGAGGAACCCAGATGGAAGAAAATCGTTTGGAAGAAAATATTCTGACTGAGGAAGCAGCATCTCAAGCTGGTGACAGTGGTAATGAGGCGGCCAACAGAGTAGATGGTTCAGATGTTTCAAGTCAAACACCTCAAACCTCAAGTGACTGGCTTGAACAAGTACATTTAGTGTGAACTGCACACATCTGGGCTCTAAATGAATTACAGATACAGATGGTATGCTAGGTGGAGTATGCTTGATAGAGACTTTGATTCACTTAATTCCAACTCAGTGATAAACCACCAACATTAGGGTTGAATACAAAGGAGTTCCCTTGAATGGTAGCTTCATTTTTTATTTTAACCTTACAGGGAATTTCCTTTGTACTTAATTGCTTTTCCCCTTTCTGCTGACAAAAAGAAGAGCAAGAGAAAGAGAAACAAAAATGAAATAAATAGGTTGTATTCCACATTCTAAGAAAATGCAGTCCTCTATTTAGCCTAGGGTTGACAATACTTAAATTGAATATGTAAACTAAAGGCTTACTCCCTAATCTTTGGGTGGCTTTCCTTTAAAAAAAAAGTTTTCTTCATTCTAGAAATTCATTTTGGATAGATCCGATAATATGTATGTTCTCAATCTCTTTGTGCTCTTCTGTAACTTCCTTCCTTCCTTTTTGTCTAAGCAATGTGAATTGAAGTCTCTTTAGTACCACATCTACCACAGTGTAATTAGTTTTAATTTTCACATGAAGCAAAGATTTCCTTTCATGTCTATTTACAGTCCAGTTGTGCCAAACTCTGACTTGTGTGCTGACTAACAAGGCATTTAGGTGTGCAGCATCCTAGAGTGCTCCAGGGCAGTGTCAGCGTTCTCGGGAGTAAAAGGTGCCACTCAGTAGCAATGATATTCCAGAATTAAATGGGTTTTTGTTGCCATGGAGACTGCATTTATATAAATGTAGCCTGTAGCTTAAGTTAACTAAACCTAATGCTGCTGTTAAAAACAGTTTATTTTAATATTAAAATACAGTTGATTAGCAACAGCGGTGCTGTATTTTAAGAGACACTTTATTGGAAGTGCAATCATAGTTATTTGTTTTCACAATTTTACAGTGCATTCTAATTACTAATGGGTGCAATTACTTTTAATGGTAGGTGTTTTATAAAATAGAAAAAAAAGTGGAGTTTTCATGAGTTATAGTAAATCCCACGATAATTAAGAAATTCAGTAAAACATCCTGCGCAACATGTTACTGTGCCTTTGCCTAACCTAAATGGATAGTTGCCAGTTAAATAAGTGAGTAATTCCAATTTCAATGTCTCTTCTGAAGTAACTATGCTATGAATTGCAAAGACCTCCATAAAACCACCCATGGCCTTGCTTTTACAGTAACAACTAAATGTTCAATCAGTTAGTTTGCCTAACTAGCAAATGCTGACATGTGTTTGTTCTATTGCACAATACTCATTTGCTGTGTGATTACTGTTTAGTGTTGAAAAAAATCAGCTTCCTAGTTATCAGTGTCTACTGTGAAGAAAATACTGGTCTTAGTTGTAATTAAGATACAATGGTACAGTGTGTAATTAAAACTAGAGTAAACTGTTGGAATGGCTGTTTTACTTACATATTATCAAAACTAGCGTAACATAAGCAGAATAGGTAAGTGCAACACTCCATTTAGTGTTTTGCCAAATTGTTACCGGAAATCTACAGATACCAAAATTTCAGTTCTGAGTTTGTACAGGCAAGTCCTGGGCTGGGTAAAAAGTTATATTAGTATTGTTATCCACAAGCAATGTGATAATGGTTTTTGATTACTTTTTTTCCAAACCCTGCTTTTGAAATATGCTTATACTTAAAAATCATAATGCTAGGACACTATATTAGAATATTTCATATTCCCCAGATCCTCTTAGGATAAACTGGGAATCCTCCTATGCCATGCATATCAAAGGTCCACATTACTTTTTATTTCTCCAGTGATCAGAAACATTGATATCAATACCTATTAAAATTAGTGGGGGGAAATATTAATTTTATCTACAGTGTATTACTGTATATTAAACTGAAATAGTCCATTAAAGGATTTTTTATGAATTTATTTTGGATTAAAAATATCAATACCAATAAGTTTTTAGACCAAGTTGTAACTTTTCCAGTATAGAGTCTTTGCATCACATTGAGGCATCTTGCACAGCTGCAGTTAAGATGAGAAAGAATGCTCTGTGTGAAGATAGCGTACACAATGGGTTCCAGTTTCCTTGCACCTTGTGCAGTATCCTTTATTTCTGTGCTGTTCTCTTCTGAGCATGCAAAATGATAATTATCCAATTTGTATTTCCTTGGTACATATTTTAAAAACAACACAGTCATTGACTTTACAATTCAGTAATGAAGTTTGGCAAAGCCTATTTTGTAAACAAGTTAATTTTATAATGTAAAAAAAAAGTTAATCTAACCTTGACTTGTTATTTGCACTTTCATAGTCTATACTTGATACATTCCCACTTTATATACAGTAGGATTCTACAAACGTGTAGATGTTTGGCCAAATGAATGCTGTTAATAATATGTAAAATTCTTTGATTAAACATTTATTACTTAAACTACTTCCATTTTGTCTCATTACATTGTAGACTTTTTAACCAAGTCAGAAAGCTGATTTTCCTCAAATTTACATCCCTCCAATGTGATGGGATCAATTTGGTTCTTACATGTAATTGATTAGTGCCTAATATTTTTACACTAGCCACTTACTGAGCATTTTATATCCCAGTGATAAATACAAAAACACTGCATGACAATGTGTTAAAACATTATAACTTCAGTGCTCATTTTATTGACATCACTGTAGCTTTCAGGAGAAAAATGTTATTACTTTTTCTTGAAATCTAATAGAAATATACAGAAAAATAAGATATGTTTTGTGAAAATGCTTAGGAAAGAAAAAAAAATTTATGCCATTTGAATAAAAATGCCTGCTTCTCTGTCACTTTATTATTGTATCCCTTATGAGTTACCAAAACAACCCATGACATCTGACCTTGCTGATGCTTCATGGGGCCTTCCAGTGATAACCATTTAAAGCGATGTCATTTTATTTATGCCTTTCATTGTGTGGAGCTGAAGCTTAACTACCAATATTCATATGCTGAATTATTCCTTAAATGTTGTTCATTACAGCCACTGATCTCACTTTTTATCTCCTTTGAGTCCTCAAATATTTATCATTTATGTGTTATGAATTAAAATCTGGAATTTATTGTTTAGTCATAATTTTAAAGCAGTGATAGTGTATCTCTGAAGAGTAAAACCTTGCAATGTAAATACTAAGTGGTAATACAAACTTTGGTGGTGTTTTAAGGCTAAAATAACTCCAAAGGAAAAATTTTTTCATGCAGTCAGCTCTTGGACTGAGTAGTAGTTTTTTGGGTTTTTTTTCTTTTTCCTTTTTTTTTCTTCTGAGACAGGATCTCACTCTGTCACCCAGGTTGGAGTACAGTGGTGTGATCATAGCTCACTGCAGCCTCAACCTTCCAGGCTCAGGTGATTTCCCTACCTCAGCCTCCCAAGTAGCTGGGACTACAGACACATGCCACCACACCTGGCTAATTTTTGTATTTTTTGTAAAGACAGGGTGTTGCCATGTTGTCCAGGCTAGTCTTGAACTCCTGGGTTCAAGAAATCTGCCCACCTGTGCCTCCCAAAGTGCTGGGATTACAGGTGAGAGCCACTGCGCCTGGCCCAGAAGGGAGTTTCATCTCAGCATTGTGTTATAGGCATAATTACTGGGTCTTCTCCTTGGCAACATTATATTGTCTTGTCAGTTGTTGAAACCTTCTCACCAGAATGAAAGATTTCTTTCTAGAAAGGTAGAAGTGGCTCTTTCTAGACTATTATGTGACAGTCCTTTAGGAACTGGCTGTAGACTTAGTTCTTAAAGATGAATCAGAAAAGTTTCCTTTAGCTCTCAGTTCCACCTAGGGCTCAAAGGTAGCTGACAGACTGAGTGGTGGCCAAACTTTTGAAGGAATTATTCTTCAGTCTTTGAAACCAATTTGACAATATTTTTGATCTAGCTATCTTCATCTCTTAGCCAACTGTCTCATTAAGTATTTATTGCATAAGTGCCTAGCCTGTGTGAGGCATCAGTATACAACAGGTTGAGAGAGAAATACATGAAAGTGAACAAAGCCAAAGCACAAAACGGATAATTGTTGGAGGATAGAGTCAGGCCTCTTATCTTACTGGGGGTGCCAAGACTGCAAGTCCCTGTTGATAATTTTGCCTGAGCCGTCAGGATTTATGTAACTAGTAACTTGAGGTCAAGGGGCAGGCTTAACTGCTTACTATAGAAGAAGTGGATTCCTCATGCTCGGTGTTCAGCCTAACTCCAACATGAACACCACTGTGTGCTTGCTATCCATCCAGGCCCATTGCATTGCCCCTGTGAAACCGGAGACAAGGGGAACTGATGCGAATATGCTGAGGTTGATTCTGAGTGCTGTGCCATGAGTGATAAACTCCTTTGCCTCTGATCCAAGAGTCTCATGTCTTCTGTCAGCATTCTTGAGATTGTAACAAGCTAACTTACTGGTTTGTCAGTAAGGTAAAGTGAAACCCTGGAACTTAAGAGTTGTGGCAACAAGGATGGGATGCTGACAAAGACATGATATTCTGAAAATGGAACCATGGGCCAGGTTCTGGAATGTAAGACTCCCTGGGATCTGGTAGTGAATGCTATCACCCTAATGATGGATATAGGGAGAGGGTTGGTGGACACTAAGGTTTCCCATGGTCCTACCTGTTCACGAACAGGAGGCAATGTTTAGAGGCTTAGCAACAAGAGGTAGGATTGGAACAGTGCAAATGGTGCTTTGTTACTCCTGCGGGCGGGCAGAGGAAAGGATGTTTTCGTGACAACTCCTGTGGCTGAGTCAAGTCCCAAAATGTGAAATAAATGGTGTTATCAAGAACCTTGCTCTTCGATTGAGAGCCTTGGGTAGACTGAAAACAGGAGGTTATTTGGTGGAGCTGCAAGCAATTGCAGCACTGTTCAGATGCCAAAGTGAATACAAAGCTGTGCCTTAAAGTGCAGAGCAGGCCACAGCCAGTTCAGCCAGTAATGAGGACAAGGTGCTGGGTGCAGGGGTGACAGAAGGTGCCGAAGACTTTGGGGTAAAATGTGGCATTGTGCATGGGGAAAAAAAGAAAGAAGCCTTGGGTCCCAGTTCTTTCTGAATGCTGTAGGGGCTCGCCACTGCCACAGAAGAGGTAGTTGTTGATGTTCGGGCACTGATCCTGGAGCAAGAGGCTAAAGGAGAAAAAAGGCTGAAAATTAAATTTCTTCCCCACAGCCTCTTCTGCAACCCTTCTGGTGGGGGATAATGTGATCCAGCACTTACTTGCCACTTGTAGCCCCTGACTTGCACACATTCTTGTCGGTCTGTGGTGTTCCTGTGGTGGAAAAGGCTTTTTAACATGTTCCATGGTGAGGAAGGGAAGCTAATAGTGTCTTGTGGGTGGGGCCTTTTGGGTGACTCAATGTAATGTGGCTTCTAAATCTGAATGTACAATGGAATTGATGTGTTGTATACCCACACTTACCTGTCTCATAATTGTCAGTGGGATTCTCCCTTTCAAGGGCTGCCACATGTACAGAGGTAATAATGGGCTGTGTAAATTGCTCCCCAACGTGTCTCTGACCCCTCCTAGGTGGTCCTCCAGACACAATACAGAATCTCAGGAGGAGAAAGGGAAATTGCTGACTGACTTAATGGCAGTCAGAGCATTCAGGCCTTTTCCCAACCCAGTGTGGCCACCTACCTGACCCAGCCACCAAACAATATCCACTTTGAAAAACAGGGAACTTTGTTTTTAAAATATATATTTTATTGTGTTTTAGGTTTTGGGGTATATGTGAAGAACATGCAAGATTGTTGCATAGGTACATACATGGCAATGTGGTTTGCTGCCTTTCTCCCCATCACCTATATCTGGCATTTCTCCCTGTGTTATCCCTCCACAACTCTCCACCCCCCACTATCCCTCCCCGAGTTCCCCCCTACAGCCCCCAGTGTGTGATGCTCCCCTCCCAAAACAGGGAACTTTTAATGTGCAGCTCTCGAAACCGAATACCTGACCCATGGAAACCTTGGGACTTGCTGATCTGACATCTCGACTTGAGGGTAAGTCCATTCTAATTGGAGAATTAACAAGATGTAAAGGCTCCAACAGGCCTTGCTAGTCACATTGAAATGATATATTTGAGAGGACAGCTAGCCTGGCCCTAGCGGTATCTCAGTTTTACTTGAAAAATTATAGCTGTGCCTTTGGGGGAAATTTTGTGCCCAACTTCACTGCCTGTAGCACAGCTACTAGCTGATGCTAGAATGGCTGGACTTGGCTCAGTTGCTGGGCAGCAATTTGTGCCAAATCCCAGTGGTTTTTTTTTTTGTGGCTATAGATAATTCTAAAATATATATGGAAAGGCAAAAGAACTAGAGTAGCTAAAACAATTTTGAAAAAGAAAACTAAAATGAGAGGAAGTATGCTACCCTCTTTCAAGACAGTGTGATACTGGTGAATGCATAAACACATAGATCAATAGAATAGAACATAGAACCAGAAATAGCCTCACACTAATATTGTCAACTGGTTTTAACATAGGCACAAAAGGAGAAAGGATAGTATTTTCAAAAAATGGTGCCTTATACTCTGTGTAAGGTATAAGGCAGGCAAAACTTAGGAACCTCTACTTAAAACTCACACTTTATATATAAAACTTAAAATTGATCATAGATTTCAATGTAAACTATGAAACTTTTAGAAAAGAACATAGAGTCTTCTAAGATGTTGGCTAAGCAAAGAATTTTTAGACGACACCAAAAGCATAATTCATAAAAGAAAAAAATCTGATAAACAGGACTTCATCAAAATGTTAAATGTTTGCTCTACAAAAGATCTGATAAAGAAGATGAAAAGACAAGCCTGGGAGAAAATATTTGCAAACCACGTATCTGACAATTCATAGAATGTATAAAGAAGTCTCAAAACTAAGCAGTAACAAGACACTCCAATATAAAATGGACAAAAGAAGTGAAGCAAAATTTCACCAAATGAGATAAATGACAAACACACGGAAATTGTTCAACATCACTATCCATCTGGGAAGTGCAAATTAAGATCACAGTAAGACACCACACCTATCAGAATGGCTAAAATATTAGTGTCAACACCGAATGCTGGTAAGGATGTGGATAAACAAATACTCATACATTGCTGATGGGAATATAAAATGGTACAACCATCCTGGAAAATAATTTGGTAGTTTCTTTAGAAACTTAAGCATATACTTACCATATGACCCAACATTTGCACCTGTGGGCATTTATCACAGAGAAATGAAAATTTATGTCCACAAAAAAACCTGTACACATTTGTTCACAGCAACTATTTGTAATAGCCAAACCTGAAATCCACCAAAATGTCCTATCATAGATGGCTAACGATGGTACATCCATGCAGTGGAATACTACTCAGCAATAAAAGGAACAAACTATTGATTCAACCACTTGGATGGATCTCAAGGGTCTTATGCTGAATAAGAAGAAAGGCAGCCTGAAAAATGTCACATGCTATATTATTCCACTTATGTAACATTGTTGAAATGACAATGAGTTGGAAGCAATTTAGTGTTGGCCAGGGGTTAGACATGGTGTGGGGCAGGGAGGTGTGTGTGTGCCTATGAAGGAGTAACACAAGGGACATCTTTGTGATGATGGCATCGTTTGTATCAGTGGTGGCTACATGAATCTACATGTGATAAAATCATATAGAAATAAACATATTTACCAAATCCTGGTTTTGATATTGCACATTATGTGAAAGGTACTCGTTGGAGGAAACTGGGTAAAGCATACACAGGGTTTCTCTATACTATCTTAGCAACTTCCTATGAATCCGTTTGAATTATTGAATTATTTCTATTCAACTACTGAATTATTTTTAAATTTAAATTAAAAGAAAAAACAGATGGCAGGCCAAAGTTGGCAAATAGGCTGTGGTTTGCCGATGCCGCCTTTAGAGCAACAATTCAATAAGTCAAATGTTATCTTAGTGCATTATGAGCTGTCATTATTACTACAACTTGGGAGCCATTGAAGATATCTTTAACAGCTAATTCATTTGTTTTAGAAACTTGGATTAAGCAAAGATACTTAATCCAAGTATCTTTGGATTAAGATACTACCAATGTTGGTAAGAAACTACCAACATTCATTTTTGATGGTAATGTTGAATATATTCCACAACATTTTAGCCATTGACTTTATTTGAACCTATGAGTGCCAAGTGGCATACTGATTTTTTTTTGGCGGGGGGATCATTTATTTTTTATTTTATTTTAAGTTCTGGGGTACATGTGCAGAACATGCAGGTTTGTTACATAGGAATACACATGCCATGGTGGTGTGCTGCATCCATCACCCTGCCATCTACATTAGGTATTTATCCTAATGCTATCCCTCCCTAATCACCCCACCCCATGCTATCCCTCCCTTAACCCCCCACCCCCTGACAGGCTGCGGTGTGTGATGTTCCCCTCCTGGTGTCCATGTGTTCTCATTGTTCAACACCCACTTATGAGTGGGAACATGCAGTGTTTGTTTTTTTGTTCTTGTGTCAGTTTGCTGAGAATGATGGTTTCCAGCTTCATCCCTGTCCCTGCAAAGGACATGAACTCATCCTTTTTTATGGATGTATAGTATTCCATGGTGTATATGTACCACATTTTCTTTATCCAGTCTATCACTGATGGGCATTTAGGTTGGTCCCAAGTCTTTGCTGTTGTGAACAGTGCCACAATAAACATACCTGTGCATGTGTCTTTATAATAGAATGATCTATAATCCTTTGGGTGTATACCCAGTAATGGGATTGCTGGGTCAAATGTTATTTCTATTTCTAGATCCTTGAGGAATTGCCACACTGTCTTCCACAATGGTTGAACTAATTTACACTCCCACCAACAGTGTAAAAGTGTTCCTATTTCTCCACATCCTCTGCAGCATCTGTTATCTCCTGATTTTTTAATGATTGCCATTCTAACTGGTATGAGATGGTATCTCAATGTGGTTTTGATTTGCATTTCTCTAATGACCGGTGATGATGAGCATTTTTTCATATGTTTGTTGGCTGCATAAATGTCTTCTTTTGAAAAGTGTCTGTTCATATCCTTTGCCTGCTTTTTGATGGGGTTGTTTATTTTTTTTTCTTGTAAATTTGTTTTAATTCTTTGTAGATTCTGGATCTTAGCCATTTGTCAGATGAGTAGATTGCAAAAATGTTTTCCCATTCTATTAGTTGCCAGTTCACTCTAATGATAGTTTCTTTTGCTGTGCAGAAGCTCTTAAGTTTAATTAGATCCCATTTGTCTGTTTTGGCTTTGTTGACATTGGTTTCGGTGTTTTAGTCATGAAGTTCTTGCCCATGCCTATGTCCTGAATGGTATTGCCTAGGTTTTCTTATAGGGTTTGTATGGTGTTGGGTCTTACATTTAAATCTTTAATCCATCTGGAGTTAACTTTTGTATAAGGTGTAAGGAAGGGATCCAGTTTCAGCTTTCTGCATATGGCTAGCCAGTTTTTCCAACACCATTTATTAAATAGGGGATCCTTTCTCCATTACTTGTTTTTGTCAGGTTTGTCAAAGATCAGATGTGTGGCATTATTTCTGAGGCCTCTGTTCTGTTGCATTGGTCTACATCTCTGTTTTGGTACCAGTACCATGCTATTTTGATTACTGTAGCCTTGTAGTGTAGTTTGAATCAGGTTGCATGATGCCTCCAGCTTTGTTTTTTGTTTTGTTTTTTTTGTTTTTTGCTTAGGATTGTCTTGGCTATGCAGGCTCTTTTTTGGTTCCATATGAAGTTTGGCATATGATTTTTAAAAGAACATGGCTAACTATGCACTAGTCTTTAACACCAAGGTCCATTTGTGTATACATAGATATGTTCATCCAACTATGCCTAGAGCTAGATAAGGG
>CAUYLG010066317.1:0-29227 GCA_963573385.1 Cacajao melanocephalus
GTCAACACGTCATCTAAGTTTTAAGCCCCACATGCATTAGGTATTTCTCCTAATGCTATCCCTCCCCTTTCCCCCACCCCCAGACAGGCCCCAGTGTGTGATGTTTCCCTCCCTGTGTCCATGTCTTCTCATTGTTCAACTCCCACTTATGGCATCATTTTTTTTCTTTCTTAGCCCATTGGCAATGAGACAATCAAGGCCACCAAGGAAAGGGCTAAGTCCTCCTTTTAGGTGAAAGATATGCCCCCTTTTCCCCTCTAGCACACGGGAGAATGTTAGCACATCCCTCTAATCCCCATGTTCCCCAAGCTGTTTGGAATTAGACTTTGCCCACCTGTGTTGCCAGGAGGAGAGGTTTTGCATTCAATTTACACTGATGCCTACACTGAAAAGGAATGGGCCTTAAATATCCAGGAAGAACTATAATAAATTCCTACTTGCTTTCATTTATAGAATGTGCTCATTCTACTTAGGTCACTGATACCCATCTGGGAAGTGGGGGCTCAGAGTAGCAAAAGGGGAAATGTTTTGAGAAAAAAGTTCATTTATTTACGTATTACAGTGAGTCAAACTGTCTCAGTAAATTAGTTAATAGTTTGTTTGGCAGAGAAGTACAGTTGATTTGCTTTTCAAGTCAGTGATTTATATAACATAAGATTGTTCAAAATTGTTGAGACCAAGCCTTAGGGATTTTTAAATTTATTAATGTTGCACTAAATTGGGGATATTCTGCATAAGTATCTTGTTAAATTAGACCCCATGTTCCTAGAGACCAGGAACCTTATTTTATTTTCTAAGGAGCTAGGTAAAAGTATGTGCTAAAACTTGCAAATATGTATACTTGACGCCAAGTACTGAAGTGCACTCTGGGCACATGAAAATGTATAGGAGGTGATATCTGTTTTGGGGGAGCTTACTGTCTACTAGGGAACACATACGTATAGATGGGTAATTTTATAATGTAACAAATATAGAAATAGAAGACTGCAGGATGCCTCAAAGTGATACTGTAGTGGCTCTTTGCCTTTAAAAGTGGTTAGAGTATCAGGGAAGGCTTCCTGGAGGAGATTGCGTGTTCTTTTTTAGGTTAGGGAATTGTATATCATTTTTATACTTATTATTGTGTTCCTAGTGTGTAGGACATAGTAAGTAATTATAAGTTTTGTCAATGAATAAATGAATGTATGGAATACAGCTTCAAATGAGTCTTGACTTGTGAATTAAAAAACTAGAGCAATAACATTGCAGGTAAAGGTATTTTAGGTATGGATGGTTATGAGGAGAAAACAAACTCGAATTTGAGGCTGCTGTTATGTGCAAGATGAGACATAGCTCAGACTTGAGACTAGACTTTGTTCTTTAGGTAGTGGAGACCACAGTGGATTTTTAAACAGCAGAAGCGATAGGATTTTATTTAATTTTTTAAAAGAAATCCTGGTGACAGTTTAGTGAAGAATGAATTAGATGGATGTGAGAGTTGGGAGCATGAAAGCGTGTACGTAGGTAGAGGTGCCCAAGTTTTGGCGTGAGAAATGTGATGAAAATGCAGAAGCAAGAACATGGTGAAAGATGCTTTGGAGAATGCAGATTGGTAAGAGTTGCTGACTGACTGTGGTGAGGGATGAGACTCTGGGATGGATGTAAGGTTTTTGTTCCCTGAGAAGTAGCAGGAGTCTCCTGAAGAGGGCTTCTGGAAGAGCTACTGTTCTATTTTTTATTTTTAAAGTTTTATGAAAAAATAGATCAACTGGCATCTGGCATACACCACGTTCCTGTTTAGGGTGCTGTGCAAAAAATGCCTCCTAACTGCCAGAGGGTATGAGAAAGCAGTTTTCTTCTGTAAGGCGTGTTGCTACCCTGAAGAAAATGCGAGTCTTGAAGGAAGAGCAGTCACTAGGAGTATCTGATGCCAAGTTACCTGCTAGTCTTACTACTGCTAGTAGCGCTAAACAAAAGCACAAAGTCTGTTCTTTTAAAGAATGTTTGGAGAAAACCATCATATACCCATAAGCGACTACTGTTCTTGCCAGAAAAATACCACTATTATTTCTTTAAAAAGCTCAATCAGCAGGTGCTTGGGAACTTTCTAAGACTGACTGGTGTTTTTGTTACACAGGTTAACAAAAAAGTGCGGGGGGGAAAAGGAGGCAATTGTGATCTTTCTCACCCAGCTTGATTTGAGGGCAAAGTTTTTTTTTTTTTTTTTTTTTTTAAAGAAACCATTAAAGGGAAGTTTAAAAGCAGTGTGTAAACATGTGACTGAGAATTGGCTCCAACTGAAAGGCTGAAAGAAGCCCTCAAAGCAGCACGCCTACCTTGGAGGATGGGTCAGCTTTGCAGAAGATGAGATAAACATATAAATGGGAAAGGGTTTTATGGGCCGTGTGTTTAATTTTAATTTTTTTACCTTAATTATTATTATCATTATTATTTGAGTTGGAGGCTTGGTCTGTCACCCAGGCTGGAGTGCAGTGGTGTGATTTCCACTTGCTGCAACGTCCACCTCCCGAGTTCAAGCAATTCTCATGCTTCAGCCTCCTGAGTGGCTAGAATTACAGATGTGCACCACCACACCCGGATAATTTTTTTATTTTTAGTATCTATGGGGTTTCGCCATTTTGGCCAGGCTGTTTTTTTTTTTTTTTTTTTTTTTTTTTTTTTTTAATAAGAATCAGTGTTGTATAGTTCAGAGATTTGAGTAGAATTCATTTTATTAAACTTGGATATATTTGAGACTTTGTGATTCAAGGATCAGAAATAAAATAATCTACCAAGTTTGCTTCTATATACATCTTTTTAGTATTTATCTTTAGAATGATCTATGTTGTATTGGCTAACATAAATATAGTGCTACAAGTCAGGTTTTAAAACTATCACACATCTATATAATAATATATATGTAGTTCTTAGGTTGGCATGAAGTCTGTTTTCTTAAAATATGAATCATTAAATATAAAGGCCAAATTTACTAAAAGATCATGAAGATATGAAATTCAGAGTACTGGCACTTTTAACTTTGGGTGTTCTATGGGAAAAAAAATCTTAGCATTTGGTGATATGTGCATTTATTTTTAATATTTATCTGGATTTTCTGTCATGTGCCTCCTGCCTTTCTGTTCCTATTTAAGACATTTGGCAAAGAGGAACAAAGAGATTTAATTCTTACTGAATATGAAACTTCTTAGGCTGGATAATGTCTGTATTTTTGCTAAGTCTGGAAAGAAGTACATTTCAGCCAATGCTGGAATAGCTTAAACTATTAAAATCATACATGTATTGTTTTGTCTCTTAGGTAGGAAAGTACTTGTGTGTGGCCTGGTTTTACTTGATGTGGTCTCAGTTAAGCTGCTTGGTTGCTTGAGGTCTCTTGTGTTGACCTAAGGGAGGTTTGGGAAATATTGGTTAATATACCACAGTGTGAGAAGGATTTATTACAAGTGCCATGTGTCATATAGGCATTCTTCCCTTGTAAACCAATATTTTATATAAGAATGTGTCATGATAACTATGATTAACTTTCTTATTTTTCCTGGGTAAAATAAGAGACTCCCCAAAAGGGCTTACCTTAGAATGAGGTGAATCTGTGTGTCTGTCTTAACTCTGATTGTTTTCTGCCAGATTTAAGTGAAGTCCCCTTTTAGCAAGAAAATATAAATATGAATTGAGGGGATAATTTTATCTGCCATTAAGTAAATAAAAATATTACACAAAACGATGTTTTTTTTTTTCTACATCAAACAAGTTTTGCTCAAGTGCTGAATGATACAATATTCTATGGACTGAGACTTCAAATTCTAAGAAGGCTTTTATGTTGGTAGCAATTAGGAAAACAAATCTAGGAACATAAAGATTGTAATGTTAAGTGCCGACAGCCCACAGACTATTAACATTCAGCTGTATATTTCCCTCCCTTTGATTTTTGGAGGTTCCATGTAATTGCCTCTTTAGTTTGAAATTTCTTTCATTCTATAAGGTTGAAATTTTCCCAAGATAGGCAGATCATTCATTACTAATATTAAAAAGAAATAAACATATCCTTTGTTTTAAAATTTTGTCTTAATCAAAGTTGTACACACACATTGTTTGGAGACGGATGGTTCACCAGGCCTGTAATGAAAAACTGTTCCATTCCAGTGCCTTCTTGTTACTCCCCAAGCCCTCCTTGACTACTTTCAGAACCTTTGGGTATTTATGTTTATATCTTTCCATAACATGCTTTTATTGCTCCTTCTCTGCTTTTTAATTTGGGGCATTATGTGCTAAATTGCTACTATGGAAGAGAAGTATTTAGCTTACTTAAACTGGTTCCCTTCCTCACTACACAAGAGCCCACTTCTCTTCCCCATTCTCCTGGTAGAGTTATATTGTCATTTTTTAGGGATGAATAGGTGGCATTTATATTCTTACAACCATTGTATTAGGCCATTCTTGCACTGCTCTAAAGAAATATCTGAGACTGGGTAATTAATTTTTTAAAAAAGGTGGTTCAATTGGCTTGTGGTTTTGCAAGATTTATGGGAAGCATGGTGCTGGCATCTGCTCAGCTTCTTGGGGAGGCCTTAGGAAGCTTTTACTCATGGTGGAAGTTTACCATGGTGGGAGTAGAGGTAAAATGTCCAGAAGAGGTGCCACACGCTTTTAACAACCATGTCTTGTGAGAACTTACTATCACCAGGACAGCTCCAAGCCATGAAGAATCTGTACTGCCCACTAGGCCCCACCTCCAACAACTGGGGGATCATATTTCAATGTGAGATTTGGTGGTGACACACATCTAAACCATATCAACCCTGCAAATGAACATTATCCAAAGCTGAGTCACATAGCGTGTGTATATTTTAAATATTTGTTGCATTTCCTATACTACATAGTTATTGTTTTCTCTGGAGGCGGCTTTTTCTCCGTGTATGCTTCTCAAATTCAACTCTAAATGCTCTTCAGTTTGCTAAATCCCTTTCTAGTATGTTAGAATATATTAACTATCTTATTTTATCCTTTTGGAGAAATACCTTTCAGTATCCCTGGTCTGCTGCAGTCTAGACTGCATGCTTTATAGCCTGCTTCACAGGTGTCCTCTTGGGATTTCCCATAGTATGATCTTGGGGAATTCCTTCTGCCTCTAACTTGTGTTGGTTACTCTGTTGCCTGGATTCTATCTTTTCCTGTTTTTTTTTTTTTAATTTTTTTAATTCCATTTTTGTGGAGCATACATTCTTTAGTAGCTTACTAAGAAAGGATACCTGGGATATATATTTTTGAGACCCTATGTGCCAGAAAATGTCTTTATTCTGCTTCACAGTTGACTGTTTTAGATGGTCCTGGATTCTTACTAGAGATTTTCTGTAGCCATTTTCTCTCTCCCAGATTTCAATCTCAGGACAGTCCATCCTCTAGCATTCATTACATCTAACTCCTAATTTCCTCCCCATTCTTCTCCAGCACCCAAGTGGATGGTGGAAGTTAGGAGCTTGTGCCGCCTGGAATAGTACCTTTCCTTTCTCTGCATTCTCTCACCCTCACCTTCAAAAGTTATAGGTACCAATAGTTGGTGTCTTATTTTTCTTTGTGGCAGTCTGAGAGAACCAGAGCCAGACAGTAATGAAAGTGATTAAAAACAGATTTTATCCAGGAATTATTGCAATAGGAGGAAAGATACCTCAGCATAGAACTGTGCTCAATTTCAAATGTACAAGGAAAAGTGGGGATTTATATACAAGGAGTGGGGCTGGGGATATTTGGATGGAAAATTACTGAGAGGAGACATTAACAGTAGGAGGACTCTTGCTAAACTGACTTAAGATCAGATATCAGGAGTTGGGGGTGAGGCATTTGATCAGCTATCAAGAGTGATCAGAAATCCAGGGTGGGGATGCTCTCTCAACTGACTTAGCAGGATTCTTGCTAGGTAGGCCCAACAAGAACAGGGGTCACAGTTGAGGCCTAGTCCAGAGAAGAGGGCTTAGAGGAACCGGACTATGTTTGCTAAGGAGAGAGTCTTTGCCGTGATCCAAGTGACCGTACCACATGTGTTCAGGTGTTAGCAAAAATTCTCAAGATAGGGTTTGTAACACTTCTCATACTAGTGTCATTTATTTGTGTGCGTGTCACATGTCATTAGAATGTGAGATAAATAACAGTACTATTGACATTTATATAACCTGCTCAGGAGAATGATGATATGGGGTTTTTTTTCCCTCTAAGGCTAGTTATGCCCTGTAATTAACCACATTAAATAATCAAAATATGTATGTATGTCACAAGAATGTGATATAACTTTATGTCTAAAAGCACTTTATCACCATAGAATTGGAGGGTGTAATTATGCTGCTTCTATTATGGCTAACAAACTAACTTATGAATCACAGGTATAATGGGTATTTTTCTACAAAGGAAATATTCAGCAAGTTGAACGTCTTAAAGATCAATGATCACTGTAGTCTTAAGTCAATTTATTATCTTGAAAGAGTATGCAGCAGGTTTCACTCTTGGTCACTAACAGTAATCTCTTCTGAGTGGTAGAAGCTCAATCCAATGGGAAGAAATTGTAGGGCAAACCTTTTATTAACAATGGTTTCTGTACAGAAACAGGCAGACGAATTTATTAACAATGGTGGAAAAGTATAAGGGTGAGTGTAAAAAACAACCAAAAATAGAAACAGAAAAAGCAATGTATAAATGAGAAGTTAAGTTTCTAGTTTAAGTTACTAGTATTGATCAGAGGTTACAGAATCCCTGAGGATTTTGATGGAAGTTTTTTTGTTTTTGTTTTTAAACTTTTATTTTAGGTGCGGGCGTACTTGTGCAGGTTTGTTATATATAGTAATTGCATGTCATGGGGGTTTGGTGTACAGATTATTCTGTCACCCAGGTAATAAGCCTAGTACTGGTAGGTAGTTTTCAGTCCTCTCCCTCCTCCCTGCCTCCCCACTCAAGTAGGCCCTTGTGTCTGTTATCCCCTTCTTTGTGTCTGTGTGTGCCCAATGTTTAGCTCCCAGTTATAAGTGAGATCATGTGGTATTTGGTTTTCTGTTCCTGTATTATTTCACTTAGGATGATGACCTGCAGCTCCACTCATATTGTTGCAAAGGATATGATCCTGTTCTTTTTTATGGCTGCATAGGATTCCATGGTGTATCTGTACCACATTTTCTCTATGCATTGATTGAGTCTTGACTCAACAGGAAATGAATTTTGAAACATTCTCTTATCTTTGAATAAATTAATGGTATATCCTCTCCTTGTACTAGACTGATAATCCCCTAAAAATACATATAATGGAATTGGAGAAGACACAAAGAGGATTCTAAAACAGGATAAGGAGGTAACTGCTTGTGAGGAGAGATTAAAAAGGGGTATATATAGAAACAGTTCTGTAAGGAAGATATGGTCACTTGTTTTTGACATTGTGGATGATATAAATAGTACTGATAGTAAGAATACTGCCTTATTCTAAGGTTTGGTGAGCAGTGGGACTAGAAAATTTCACCTTATGCAATGAGCGTGAATTTATGGAACCAATTAAGAAGAATAAGGGGTGGAAAATACAAATAACCTCAAAAATGATTTAAGTAAATTTGTAGATGACAGATCCATGATAGGTTCTTGCAGGGAACTAGGATGTTTTGGGTACACTCCTAACCTTTGAGGTTGATATCAAAGAATAGCCGTTTTTCTCACGGCATGTCCCTTGGTGCCATCATCAGAATCTGGGACTGGAAGAATTGGGAGCCTGATCCAATGTGGCAAGACCCATAGGCTCTGATCTGTGCCAGGTCTGTGTGAGTTGTAAATTTAGGGTAAATTCCAACATGAGGATTACAAATGTCAATGAAAACTTGAAAACCTTAACTTTTATATTTCCTAATCTTTGTTAATTCTTCTTCATGTAGTATACTCCTAAAGCTTAAACTTTCTTGGACTGTCTTTTTTATTATATATCCCATATTTGACTATGGTGATACTTCTTGAACTAGTAGTTTCCCATACTATAGGTTGAATAGGATCAATTAATTCCAAGAGTAGAGTGTGTACTTTTGGAGTTTCTCTTACATGTCACTCCATTTTCAATTTGCAGTTTGATATTATAAAATAAATTTTTACTTCAGTTATGACTCTTGACTTTTCTAATAGATATTTATTTGAATGGTTTTTCATCTATATGTAGGAAAACACATGTAATTTTAGGGTTTTGGGGTACGGATTATCTGTTTTCCTTACTACTGTTTTGAGGGAGAAGGACTAAATTCAAAACTTTGATCTGAATGCTTTATAGCAATGTGTAGGAATCAACTGAGGATCTTGTTCAAAAGCAGATTTGGATTCAGCAGTGAAGCGAAGCCTGTGATTCTACAATCCATGAGGTGTGGGATGACGAAGGTCTGAAATTCAGCTTCTAGGTGATGCTGATGCAGCAGGTTTGAGGATCACATTTTGTATACCAAGACTTAAAAGGATTGCTTGCTAAGTTAGTGCTGTAGTTTCAAAAACCAATCTTGGTCTCAGCTTTTCACTAACTGTTTCGTAAAGGAATAACGAAAACAAATTATATAAAGAGTATCCAAATACTATAGTTATTTGGATGTTGAATTCATGTAGGAATATTTTCTTTCCACCTACTCTGAATTCTTCCCAGCTCTCTTCCTTTTTCTTACTTTCATTCTGTATTGAAAAATGGAGGCTTAAGTGACACAAATGTTTCTTGATTCTATTAAATTTAAACACACATACTCTTTCAGCTCTATGTATTTTACTTAATTACTGGCAGTAAAACTCAGTAAAGGGATTTAAGGCTTATGAATGTTCTACTTGGAGGAAATTGTAATTAAGGTAATTAGGGCCTTTGGGTTCCTGTATTTTAAGCAAATTAAGATTTTACGTGTTTTTTAAAGAGACAGTAACTCTTCGCTGCCCAATTATTTCCTCTGCACGGATGAGCTTGTGCATTCTGTACATGTGGTTCAAATGGCACACATCTTACTTTGTTCTTTCAGGTAAATCATGGATTTACACTAAGAACTTTTTTCTTAATTGCCATATATGAACTGCTGGACAACTTGAAGCAAAAACTAAGAAATAATACATGTACTTTGGTACCAAAATTATTTTAAAAGCCATATTCTTCTTTAAAACATTTTAAGAGAGAATAACCGTCATTTACCTTTTATTGCAAAATCACTCTGTTCTTTATTAAAGCAATATGAGTTCATCGCAAGATGTTATGAAGTGCCAAATACAATAAAGAAAACTGATTCACACTACCTTGTAGTAATCACTATTAATACTTTTGTCTTTTTTTGCAAGATTTTTTTTGCATGTATGTAAAAGGTAGAAATTTCCTAAGACATATACCCATGGATACAACCAAGTCACTTTACTTTTTTTTTTTTTTTGAGATATAGTCTCACTATGTTACCCAGGCTGGAGTGCAGTGACGCGATCTCAGCTTACTGCAACCTCTGCCTCCTGGGCTCAAGCGATCCTCACACCTCAGCTTCCAGAATAGCTGGGACTATAGGTGTGTACTACCATGCCCCACTAATTTTAAACTTTTTTGTAGAGACAAGGTCACATATATTGCCCAGGCTGGCACTTTACTTTCTAAACTTGAATTCGTTTCTGTCTTGGTCTGACTTTCTGTTAGTCATGGAAAATGAATTTTGGTAAATTAATCTTATGTTTTGTTAATGAAATGTTTTCCCATTTTTATTCCTGGATGTGCTCTTCCTTCCTTTCCTGCCTTTTCACCAAGGCTTGCATCAAGTTTTGCCAGGAGAGGGAAAGTGATGGAGACCTCGTATCATCCTGACGCTTCCCCCCGCCCCATGTGCTGTCCGTACTGATCTTCACTCTTCTGCATCTGCCTGCATGTCATCCCCTGCATATCACACATTCATGAGGGCTCTGTTCATCTGTCCAGGCTCTCTGCATCTCTGTCCTGACTGTGAAGCTGTCTTCACTTCTTGCTCTCTCTCTAAGCCACTTCTGAACTCTTCTTGGAGTGTACGGTATTTTGGATGGTCCCTTATACTGCTTTGGGCTCAAGAAGACATCTCGGGCCCTCTTTGCCCTGAATTTCTTACTATCGTGTCTCGTGTCCTGCTAGTGTAAGTGTCTGGGATGGAGGAGCACCCCTGGATGCTATGACTTCCTTGGGCTTTGCAGCTATCTTCTTGTTTTATTTCCCAAATTTGTCAGGGCGGGTTATGCATTATCTTTTGTTCCATTTCCCGAAGGTTATGGCATACGTACCTTTGTAGAGATCCACTCAACCAAAACTCAGTGTTTTCTTCTCCCTCTCACACCCTGCTGCTGATTCAGGGAGTCTTTTATTTGTCTAAGCAGATAATTGGCTCTGAAAGATTACATAGTCCTTTATTCTTATTTATGACAAACTTTTGCTCTGAGTCTTTTTTGTCTCTGGTTTTTGATACTTATAATTCAATATCTTTTTTATTGTTTTTAATTTTTATTTTTTGAGACAGGGTCTGATTTTATAGCCCAGGCTGGAGTGCAGTGGCGTGATCTTAGCTCACTGCCACCTCCCCCTCCCAAGGTCAAGTGATCCTCCTGCCTCAGCCTCGCAAGTAGCTGGGACTACAAGCATGTGCTACCATGCCTGGCTAATTTTTGTATTTTTTTGTAGAGACGGAGTTTTGCCATGTCACCCAGGCTGGTCTCAAACTCCTGGACTCAAGTGATTTGCCCACCTTAACCTCCCAAAGTGCTGGAATTACAGGTGTGAGCCACTGCGTCTAGCCTATTCAGTGTCTTATAATGCAATAAAATGAAAGTAAAGATTTTTGTCTCTTCCAAGAGTTCTAAAATTCTGTTTGGAAACTCAAAATTTAAGCATTTGTATTTCTTTTTCTTGAGAAACCTTCCTTTGAACCAGTGAATTCCACTTGAGCATTTGAATGAAGAAAAAGCTAAGAGCTAAAAATAAAATTTAAAATTATGAGTTAATATTCAAATATTTAATAACATGTAATATATGTGACTTTTTAAAAATAGGATCCTAGACTGTGTTTGTAATCTGTCCCCCATTCTATGTAGAGCCTTGTCTATATGCTAACTAATACTGCTGTGCATAATCAGTGGTTCTTTGTAGTCAATATTTTATACCAAATATAAGTTATTCAGTATTTTATTTGTGGACATTTAGGATGTTTACTATCTTTTCACTATTAAAACAAATGCTGTGATATAAATTGTATATATTTCTGCATTGATCCAATTCTTTAAACTAGGTTCCTAGAAGTAATATTATGAAATTCATATGGAATTTCTATGAAATTAGTATTTCATAGAACTAATGTTACATTACAGAGGAAAAGTTCAGTATTTCCAAATTATATTCTAGGAGATTTATACCAACTTACATTACCACTAGCAGTATGTAAGATGCTCATTTCCTGAATGCTTATCAATTGCTAAAATCATAGATCCCTTAAACCTTAATTCAGTGTAGATGTGAGTCTATTTTGATTTGCATTTTGTCAGTAATGAGATTGAATATATATCTTTTTATGTCTGATTAATTTCTACTTTTTTTTCAATAGCTTATTTATATTTTCACTTCCTTTTCCAGAAGGACTTGTCTTCATTTTGATTTGCCAGTATTTTCTATACAAAAACATTTACCACTATTGTATGTTTCAATGACCTTTTCTAGTTTCTTTATTATATACTTTCCTGCAAAGAAGTTTGTTGTTTTAGTCAAATTTACCTTTTTATTTTATTTTTTATGTTTTGTAGTTTATGACTTTTTTACATAGCCTTTCAGGAGACCCTTTAATTACCCTATGAACATAGACTTTAAAAATAGCAAACCATTGTACAAAGTATATTTGATATATTATGAAACTAGGGTACATTTTAAATGTGTTTATAATAGCTTAATATGTATTAATACATATAATTTGAGCATATTACTTATAACATCAGTATTTTTATGCCGTTTCCATAAGGCTACAATTAAGAAACCATCTCATGATTAATAATTCACAGTGAGGAGGTTGCAGTGGTCTGTAAGATGACTGCAAGCTCTCCATGAGTTGAGTGAGCTGGATGTTAGTAAGAGGCTATGATCATATGAGCTGTGGTGTCTTGTGTCCTTTGTGGAGCCTAATCCTCAGAGGCCTGGCAGTCAGTTATTTCTGTGAATGAGGAAGGCCACAGGCTACTCAACAGTGATGAACTCTGCATTAAATAGATGTATTCTAACGCAGGCAGCTGCTATTCCACTCTGGTTAATGATTATCCAGCAGGAATATGGACCATGCCATCTGATTATTACAGGAAAAGCAAGAAATTTGGGTTTTCATATTAAAATTTTTCTAGAGGAAATAATTGGTGCAGATGAAACAAAATTGAGTTCTGTAGTTCTTAAACATATATAGTGGCCCTAGAAATGTTTGCGTATCAAGACAATGAACTGAGCTTTCCAGAGAATAGCTAATTTCTTCTTTTACTCTACTCCCTTGGGTGTATGTGTGTGCAGGTATGTGTGTGCTGCATACGTGAATACTGTGTATGAACCTAATGATCAGCTCTATTATTGTTTTTGAGACAGGCAAGGTGCAGTTAAAACAATTTTTTTTTATAGATATGGAGTCTTACGATGTTGCTCAGTCTAAAGTACAGTGGCTATTCACAGGCCTGATCATGGCGCGCTGCAGCCTCGAACTCTTGGGCTCAAGTGATTCTCCTGCCTCAGCCTGCTGAGTAGCTGGGACTACAGGCATGTACCCAGCTTGATTAGCTCTGATGCTGGGCTTAACCCAAGCTCCTCACAGTCTTTATTTACTGGCTTTTCATTTTCCCCTTCTGCCACATTCTTTTTTATTAAAAATACATTGTTCTTGAGGGCACTATGAATAAAAATGAAGAGTTTTTAAAGAGGAAGAAATGGGGTTTCTGCAGTATCAAGTTCTGGATGCCTGAAGATGAAATTGGAGACTTAGTGATGATGAAGTAACTGCAAGAGTGTGTCTGTTGACAAAAGTTGTCTGCAGGTGGTGTCCTCCCTGTCACATCACATCAGGAGGCATGTGATGCAGTTTGTTTCATTATTGGTGATTCCAGTTTTGATCACTTGGTTAATTTAAGTTTGGCCAAATCGCTCCATTTATAAAGGCAACTTTTCTCATTTGTGATTAATATGTAATCTCTTGGGTGATATATTTTTTCCCAATAAACTTTCACCAAATGGTGTTTGGATGGTGATGATCTCTGCCTAAGTTATTATATTAGTTACGGCAAAATGGTGATCTATGTAGCCACAATCATTCAAATGTGGATTGTAGAATATTTCATAAGACAACTAGCCTGGACTCTAAAAATCTCAGTGTCAAGAAAGCAAAAAATAGTGGAGCAAATTAAACAAGACTAAACAAACCAAATGCAATGCATGGCCCTTGATAGGTTTCTAAAGATACATGGGAAAAACATAATATTTTTTGGAAGAAATGAAGAAATAGGGATATAGACAACATATTTGTGATACTTTTTAAAATCCATGTTAAATGTCTGAAATCTGGCAATGGTATTGTGGTTATATAAAATAGTCTTCTTATTTTTAGAAAGCACATGCTGAAGAATATAGGGTTGCATATTGTGATGTCTGCAATTTACTTTCAAATAGTTCACCAAAATAATTGTGTGTGTGTGCATTTCTTCATCTCTACCTCTAGGTCTGTGTGTATATAGATAGATATAGACAAATGTAGATGTTTACATATACAGAGGGAGAGAATGCAGGGGAAATTATTTTTAAAATAATATTAGTTTTGATATGACTTAGTGACTTAAACCAGGTAAGGTGTTTATAAAGTGTTTACAATCCTGGTGTCCTACAGTCTCTTTCAGAATTTGGAGTTTGTAAAGTTTACTTTTCCCGGCATATTGAAAATCAGATACTCTTCTGTCTTCTTGAATTCCTTTTTTTTTAAATCAATTTGCCAGTATTAAAAAAAATCTATAAAAATGTAACTAATTAGAGCCTTCTTGTCTGTCTTATATTTTAATATCTTTTCCTTAATCTGTGCTTGATCTTTCCCTTTTCACTTTGAAGGTACCTATTTTTAATAGATGAAAACAGAAAGCAAATAAAAAACCCATACTCTTCCTGTCTCTCTCAGCTACTATTACATTGTATCTTAGTAAGTGAACTTAATTTTTAAAATTAAACTTGCCTTAAAAATAACTTTTCATAAATGTTAGGAAACTTTAATCTTCACGTTTCTTTCGATGTTACTTTTTCCCTGAATATATCCTTTTTTACATGTTGTTTAAAATGTTTGAATTCATCAGAGAACTTCCTATGCAACCATGTTGAATTCTCTAGAGTATCACTCATCTTTTCCCCTTTGGGATTATGTAAAGATGTTTTTATTTTGTAAATATCTTTATAATTTATATTCTAATTTAGAAAATGTGGCTGCAAACACAAGCCTGTTTCTTCTGAAAATTCTGTTCTTAAAGTATGGGATTATACTTCCAGGGTCACGGTTTCTATATGCTATTCTAAAACAAACCATGATAACATTTAATTTTCATATTAACAGTTCTTCCTTGTATTCAAGTATTGAGGGACTCCTTTTGTTTTTGCTATTTATCTGAAAGATAAATGGCCAATACAATCAGCTAAGGTTTATTGGACATACTGAACTTTTTATCCTTGCATTCCCTAAACCAGTGCAGCATATGTCTGTATGTTTATATATATATATATATATATATATATATATATATATATATATATATACTCTTACTTGGACTTGGAAATCTTGTTCCAACAGGCAAGCTCCTGTATTCTCTTCAAGACCCAAGTCCTGTTACTGCCTATTTTTTAGCTCTTCCAGGATAAATTACATCTCCTCCTTCTCTACCCCAAAGCACTTAATAGTATGCACATAAGATACAACTCTAAAACTACATTTTGGAGAGCTCTTACTGAACAAATCTAGAATAATCGAAGTATTATATGAAGACAGTAACAGACTACAGCCCATTAAATAAAATTGATGAGTACCTTTCCCTTCTCCCTCATTTGTCTGTCTACTTGTTTGTTTATATCAAACAAATGAGGGAGAAGAGAAAGGTCTTCCCAACACCAGTATGCCCACTAATAAATGGAAAGGAAAGGATGGGGTTAAAAAATTACCTTTGACAACCTGACGATAATAGTTCATTTAGGCAAGAATCACCAATGGATGCCAAAACCAGTCTGTGAAAGTTTGAATAGCAGGATATTTATATAGTTTTACTATGTCTCCTCTCAAAATACTTATCAATTATAGAGGAAAAAATAGCAACTTTATAGTATAGAAACCTAGCAGACACCACGTTAATCTAGCAATCAAAGTTAGCATCACCAGTAATGCAGCCAAAATGCATTGTGTGCCTCTTAACATGATGCACAGAAAAAGACAACCTCGCTTCATACATTGTCCCCCAAATATACAACCAATCATGAGGGAACATCAGACAAACCCACACAGACATGTTGTAAATAACTGACCTGTTCTCTTAAAAATTGTTAAGTTCATGAAAGACCTCCAGATTAAAGGAGACTTGGAGACACGATTTTCAAACCTATCATATTGGGTTAGATTTCAAACCTAATATGATGTATAATCCTAAAAGGGATTCTAATCTAGGGAAAAAAAATAAAGAACTATAAAGAACATTGTTGGCACAATTATGGAGTCAGGATTAAAAAATAGTATATAAAATATGGTTGATGTAAAGCAATGTCTATTTTTGGAAATACTTTATACTGAAAAATTTAGAGATAAGAGGACAGAATATCTGCAAATTATACTTAAATGACTCAGAAAAATCACATGTGTCCATTTGTATGCACACATATATTACATATGAATGTACCTACATGTCTATATACATATCTGGCTACATACATATACACATATAGGTATCTGGCTACATATGTATACACATATAGTTTTGACACTTTCTGAGAGTGTACAGTACCATTTACAGTTTTCCATGAATGTAGATACAGGTTGATTTTGGCTTCCAAGAATTGGAGAAGATAGAGGAGAATCATGGTCAGTAAGCAGTGACAAATTCCTCTCCAAAACTGTTCATTCCATTCCTCTGGCTTTCATGCATTTGTAAAGTCTAGTTTTGATCATTTGAGTGGTATACTCAGGCTTTCTAATTACATAGGTATGCTTGCTGTGTGACTTCAAAGGCCCCTTAGCCAGGACAGGATCTATCTTCAAAGACAGTGGGGAGAGTGGCCCATTTGCAGGAAATTGCATGGTTTGGGGGGGGGTGATTGTTGTTTTCTTTGAACTTGTCAAGTGGAGATCCCTCTTTAAAAAGTGCTGGCCTTTTGCTGAATGCCCAAACAGTAAAAGACTTTCCATTTATAATTCTGAATTTAACCTCTGCCAGAGGAAACTTGTAACTCAGTTTCCCCCATTATCCTTTTTGATGGATCAGCAGTGTTACTCTGAAGTGTTTTTGTGGGTAACATCTTAATTTTGTTGGCTTATAGTTGTAGTTGTGTTAGAAAATATTAGCATGATATTTTTAGTGACTAACTATCAAAAGGAACTTTGATTATTTTGTTGTAGCTAAAAACAGAGGAAAGGAGCAGTGAGGGAATTATGAGGGTATGGCTTAATTTGAAAGAAAGTTCTCGCAATTTAAATCATGGTATAATGTATTTCTTCCCCTAGGTGCTGTACATATGTTGTTTAATGAGGAAATAAAGAGCCAGGATTTTGGAGTTAAAGGCCAGAACTGCCTTCACATTTGTCACAAACTGTGATCTTGGAAAGATTATTAAAAACTCTCTGATCTGTTTATTCACTTTGACAAATGGAAATTATATATAAGAAGCTTTAGTTTCAAAAAGTATGAAAGCATGTAGACTGCAATCTGTCCTGTAGCATATTCCCCAGAGTTATTTTTTTTCTTTTTAACCCTCATTTTGACTTTCCTATTTTTTTTTCTTCTTATTCATAATAGACAGAACCTTCTTAGAATAAAGATAGTTAAGCAAGTAGATTTCAAACTGGGTCTCAGGTATAAATTGCTGTGAAGTTAGCAAATCAACAAAGCATGTCAAAATAACCTGCTTATGAATGCTAAATGCAGACCATTGGTTTAAAAAATTACTGAGTTTTAAATTCTGTGTAAGTCTGGAGATTTACTAGTGAATCATTCTGATTTTTGTTAACATGTGACTTTTACCATCAGTGACCTACATTGTAGAAAATAAAACTCACTTTTTTTGCATCATAGTGTAGTATTCCATGATAACATTTGTCAACTTTAGCTGTCTGTTAGTGTGCTTTTTATTAAGGCAATTTTAAAAAATCATCTTTGTTTAAGAAATCTTTCTCTAGAATAGTGTAGCTAACAAGAGCAGCCATTCTCAATTTTAAAACACAGTGGTAAAACCCATGGGAGTTTCCACATTTAAAACACATGGAGTCTTTAATCTGGTTAGTTATTACACTGATTCTTCTTGAGGGCTGTGTTTATGACACCAAAAAGTCATCTAGTTTATTTCCATTTATTGTTTTAATATTAAGACAGTGATATAAGCAGGAGTAACTGACTAGTTTCTATTCTAGGAAGCAGGTGGTATACGAGGGATAATTGAATACCTTAAGCACAATGAGAATTACATGTTAAATAGAGTCCATCTTACCCCTTTGTAAAACAATTTAATTTTGGATAGGCAGGAGGGAAAGATTTTCCTGCAGGCAGTTGGATAGGTCAGACACTATGGCACTTATGCTCCATTTCTTAGGAAGTATGCAAAACTGTTTTTAAATTGTGTTAGTATCAGAAGTATTTAAGTACTTTATGAAACAAAAATCTGGCTCTGTTTGTGAGCAGTTTGTTTTCTTCTTTTTAAATAATTGGATTATCTCCTTGTGTAAACATGGAACCATGTGAGGGTGGTGGTTTTGCAATCTTCATAAATGTATATATTTAGATCTGCTCATGTTGAGGTTACTATTAGCACCAGCAGTCTGTCAACATTTCCAAAGGGTCTTTCAAGTATGTTGTGAAAGCTCCAGCCAACACTTGGCATAAGTAATCTGCACTACACAGCAGTTTCAAGCTAAGGCTGATAGGATCGCACGCATGCTTTTAAAAAATTATTATACTTTAAGTTCTGGGATGCGTGTGCAGAACGTGCAGGTTTGTTACATAGGTATACATGTGCCATGGTGGTTTGCTGCACCTATCAGCCATCATCTAGGTTTTAAGCCCTGAGTGCATTAGGTATTTCTCCTAATGCTATGCCGCCCCTTGCCCCACAGTACCCAGACAGCCCCAGTATGTGATGTTCCGCTCCCTGTGTCCATGTGTTCTCCTTGTTCAACACACACATACTAACTTTTCGCATACTTTTTTTTTTGGCATTAGAAGAATTTTATGGAGTACATTTATTTTTTTCTCTCACTGATTCAAGCAGGTGGCTTATTTTATAGAACTTAGGATATGATTCTTCCCTTGTTTCAAAAGCATCATCTCTTTCTGGAAAAATAAGCAACATTCAACCATCCTATGTTTTGCTTCGACTTCATCAACTAATTAATGTTATTGGTGTTAGCAGTTGTACAAACAGAGGAGCTCGTGATTTGGTGGCATATTTTCCCACTTAAAGAGTTTAGTTTTCTGATGCATGTGTTGTGATCCTTAATTGTACACTTTTTTTTATTACCTGTCAGAATTAATGTCTAGTGTAGGGATATGCGTTAAGATTTTTGTGTCAAAACAGTTTCTAGTGGGGAAAAAGAGGAATAATTCTTATAGGATTTGGTTTCCCAAGGTGTTAATTATGGGAAGGGCTTCTTCATTTGGGGAACTGTTTGTGCTAAATTGAGATCTCACGATTTTAATTTCTTATTGGGACCTGTAGATAACTACTTTTTTTTTCCCTTGTGTTTTGTCTTTTTACTTGATTTGGCATATTCATGACTATTTTTGAAAATGTTCCCTGGAGAATTTCTAAATCCCACTTATTTCAGTTGAATCCCATTCTACTTGAGCTTCTCACTCTGGCTATAGTTGGCCAGGGCATAGAACTGGCTTGGCAAAGTGCTAAATTTAGCTTTCCTTGAGCCTCTCTCTGTGGTGCTAAGCCCATGATTTTAAAAAACTCAAACAAAAAATACAAAACTCTGAAAAGTGTCTTGCATTGCTATTGATGTGCCCCCTCAAAATATGTCTCAAAAGTACCTTGCATTGCCATTGATGTGCATCAGCAGCTCCTTTGAAATGTCTCTGACTGCCACCAAATGCACAAGCTACATGCACTGCTTATGTTTTGGGTGAGAAATGTTGAAAGGGACTCTGCTTTTTTTTCCAAAGTAAAATGTATTGAACCAAAGTTATTTTTCCTCTGATGACCACCGCGATTATTTGCTTGGGGGTGTATCCCTTCAGTCTCCTCCAGTTTGGCAGATTATCTCAAATGCTAATGATGTCTGTAAATTGTGAGAAGGAGAATGTGTTTATCATGTTCTGGACAGGCCCATTGTTCCCTCAAACAGAACCACCTAAGACTCCACATGTACTTTACACCATATCTCAGTTCATCGTCTTTCCTTGACCCATAATTATTAAGTATGCTGAGCTGCCCTGTGGCATCTTAGTTAAATCAGACTTTGAAGCATTCATGACACATACCTCATAGATCCTTTCTGTTTCTTTGTGCTGTGTCAAATATATATCTTTTTCCAGTGACCTACGCTACCACCATAGTTAATCCAGGTGTGAATGTCCTTCTGAGGTGCCAATGTATGAGGATTACAGCTCAAACAGTGCTGGCGCTGAAGGATATTTAAGGATTTATAGTTCTGGTAATTTTCTTCTTTATTTTTTTGGAAGATAATAGCACTTCATGTGTTAAAAATAGATCTGTAACTCTCTCTCTGCCAATATTTTAAAATTTCTAGGTTTGGTTAGGTGCAGTGGCTCATGCCTATAATTTCAGCACTTTGAGAGGCTGAGGCAGGTGGATCATTGAGGCCAGGAGTTCAACACCAGCCTGGCCAACGTGACAAAATTTCATCTCTACTAAAAATACAAAAGTTAGCTGGGTGTGGTGGCACAAGCCTATAGTCCAAACTACTCAGGAGGCTGAGGCACAAGAATCACTTGAACCCTGGAGGTGGAGGTTGCAGTGAGCCAAGATTGTGCCACAGCACTCCAACCTGGGTGACACAGTGAGACTTTGTCTCAGAACAAACAAAAACTCCTAGTTTTTCCTAGTTTTGAGTCTTTGTACAGTGAAATATGTATTTCAATAGGAGAAGCCAAATGATCTGATTAAAGAACTTTAATCCTGATGTCATTAAAAATATTCATTTGTAGAGATGATTTCCATATTTGAGGGGCTTACAAATGTTTAGAAATACTATTTTCTCAAGGAAAATAGTAGACAAGTATATGCTAGACAAATATAGGTCCAATCTTTCATTCATAATTGATATGATTTATTAATTTTTAAATAATATTGTTAGGTAAACAATGAGTTTCTCAAAGTTAATGCTTCTTGGGAAGTTAAAGCTTTGTAAGCCTTGTACCTAAAAATATCATTTTCTATTAAAGAACACATGACAGAAGATAAAAAGATTCTGAGAAAATATGGTTTAATTCTTTTTTTTTTTTTTTTTTTTGGGGATGGAGTATAACTGTGTCACCCAGAATGGAGTGCAGTGGTACAGTCCCAGATCACTGCAACGTCTCCCTCCCAGGAGGTTCATTGTGCTCTTAAATAGAAGCGATTCTCTTTAGAGTTCAAGCGATTCTCCTGCCTCAGCCTCCTGAGTAGCTGAGATTACAGGCGTGTGCCATCATGCCCAGCTAATTTTATATTTTTAGTAGAGATGGGGTTTCATCATGTTAGCCAGGCTGGTCTCAAACTCCCGACCTCAGGTGATCCACCCATTCTAGCCTCCCAAGGTGCTGGGATTACAGGCGTGAACCACCAGACCCGGCCATTAATACAGCTTAATTCTAGGGGTTCTGTAAGTTTGAAATTTTTGGCACAAGCTTTGCTCTTCGTTGTCAAATATTTTTCCATATTAAATTTATGTTAATATAGTCCTAAAATTTTAAAGGAAATCTAGAAATTTACCTTTAGGCTTAACATTTTTAATTGTAGTATTTATTTTCTATCTAAGGCATGATGCTTTTAATGGTGATGGTCTAGGATTAAAATTTATTTTCTTTACATTCACAATTAGACTACTGGGTTTATGATATTTAAATATTTATAATTTTATATAAAACTAACCAAAATATCTTAAGACAGTATTTGGCATTTTGGTCAAAACTTGTGTGGCACATTAATTCGTTACCTTGCTTGCTTAATTGAGTTTGAGCTTGGTAGTATACATGATTACAGGATTTTTATCCCAGTGTTGCCAAGCTCTAGTGGGGAGAATGTGTCCAACTTGAATTGTATAGCATCCAACATGCAAGTTTCCTGTTATTGGTGCCAGAGGTAGGGTTCCCCCTAAATCCTTCTCCTTTTATATGCTTTTTTTTTCTTCCTAAATACATATCTTGAACTTGAGGTTAGGAAGAGACGTGCATTAGCAATTTTATGATATTGATTGATGAAGCTAATATTCATTTAAAAGATGGGTTGAACTTGCAACATTATTTGACCAGCAAATGTAGAGTGAGACTAAGATGCCAACAGCCCATTGTTCAGTCTTATTATTTTCAAAATTAGAAATCTGTACCTTTGTCAGGATGGATGCCTTCACCTAGAAGGAATTCAGATTTCTTCTTGCTTGGCAAGGGCTAGCTGCAGAAACAAGGGAACATATTTTTTTAGAAGTCAGGAGTATATTAGAAACACATGGGCATTCAACACCTATGTAAAATGCTCTAGGAGATAAATGTGAATAGCTGGATTTAACAAAGGACCAGACTTTAAAATACCAGAATTCATGAAAAGGCTAAACTTACTTTGCAATTTAAAGGGAACACAAATCAACTAATTAGAATTAATAATAAAGAGTTCTACTTACGCTGTCTCTCTTGATATAACTGTTTGTAATATAGTTATTGTTACCTTGTTTCAGCCTCATGGTTTTTTTTGTTTGTTTGCTAAATCCCTGTAATATTCCTTTTCCCATCAAGGGGATATGTGTGGGTTTGTGCTAGAATCACTGTTTATCACCGTTTTGAGGATTTTTCATGTTTTATGAGATATATTTCATCTTTAGAATTTTGGGTGGGTCTAGATTTAGAAAAGTGTTTTGGTTGGAATCATGAGGCTCTGGATCTCAGCAGGCTTTAGGGTTGGAAAAGTTGAAGCTCACAGAGAGAGAGCAAATAAACATGGTCATCAAAGCTGAGAATTAAGATCTGTTTATTCACCTGCACACTTGAATTAAATCTCAGAGCAATGGGCAGAGCCATTCGACTTATGAAGATCCTGACAAAATAAATTACTCTAGTGATGTTTAAACATCTATTTTTTTTTCCTGTGTTTAGACCCAGAGGTTGGTGTAGTGACCATATGGTAGATGGAGAAGTTCTTGTGGAATTACTAAGCTATTGATTTACAACAGGGAGAAGGCCACTAAAATAGTGGACAATGGTTAATTAAACAGAAAAGTCTGTTTGAGGTTTGGGGCAAGAAGCTTCAAATTGTAAAAATCACATGGGCTCTTGTTCTTCAGCATTGAGCAGCATCATGACTGAAGACTGGAGAAAGCGGGGAGTGAGTACTTAGGTTAGGTGTGGCTCACATCACTCTTGCTCTAAGAGAATTCCTCGTGTGTAGGGTTATAAAGATACCTAAGATATGGACTTGGGTAAGTATTCCTTAATTCATTTTCATTAAGTCTGTTGAGGTTCAAGTAAATAAAGCAATGCTTTTAATAATACCTTTTTTTAAAAAAAAAAAACGTAAGGCACAATTTGTTGACTCAGATTTTTATGGTCAAGATGAAAGTTGGCTTCTGATACATAAAAACAAAACAAAAAGCCTTTAATTTGTGTTGATTCTCTTGGTTCTGTAATTCTCTTTTCTTTATACTTCTTACTGTGGAGCGTGATTTATGGTGATAAAGAGCTTTGGTTTAACTTTTGAACTGAAAGTATGTAATGACTGTGAGACAGTGAACCTCTTCCTTAAACATTCTGCTGTGTACTCGTAAACCTTCCGGGATCTTCCTTTATTAAGCTAGGTTTGGGGTGGATATTTTATTGGATAATTGCTTGTTCTTGGTTTTTCAAATTTGTGTATAAATTCTAGAGCAGAAGGTAGTCAACATGTTTCAGAGGGCTCTGCAGTGTGGGGCTGCTTTCGATGTAGCTCCAGCCAGCAACCCCTACCCTTGCCTTAGTCGCTCAGTTTTTTATGTTAAAAAGATGGCTTTTTTTCATGAAAGAGTCATACATTGTTTCTGTAAATATCATTCCGTAGAGTCTTTGTGCTTAAGGTAGTCACAATCTTGGACAACTCTGAAAATGAAAGAGTTGGATTCTCTCTGGTTACCTTTTCCTCCACCATAGCCACTTCCTCACACAGCCTGTCAGTTTTCCACTTTCTATTGCTCTTCTCCAGCTTTTCCCATCCCCTCAATTTTTTACCCTTTCTGGCACAGAGAAGTTGAACAACATTCTAATTTTTTGAAACTCACTCACTTACACCCTACTCGGGACACTAAAGACGATACGGGAATAAAACCTCTTCAGAAGGCAGCTAGAGAAATTATTGATAGTATAAGCTTATTTTTGGTTAGCTATGCAAAAATTATTTATAAATCATAATTAGGCAGATGAAGGCATAACAAAATAGTATGGTGAGTATAAAAACAGGAAAATTAACTCAGCAATAGAATGTAGAGTGAAGTAGGGAGAGGGTAGGTCTAGGGTTGGGGCTTCATAACCACCCAAATGAGAAGCGATAAAGGCTTGAAATTATGAGAATATTCATGGAAATCATATGGGTGAGGGTCAGAATCAAATCTGTAGGAGGCAATATTATCATAGAAGCTGGAGGAGGAAGAAAACTTTCAGCAACCTAGGCTATTGGAATTGTGAGGATCAGAAATTGAGAAGGAGATCTTGAATGAAGGATGAGAAAACTGGTTGTGGTCTTCATAAAAGCAGTTTTGGAGATAATTCAGCAGAGGCTGATGATAAGTAGAGGCAACAAGGTTGATACTTCCAAGATATATGATGGTGACATTGATTTAGTTCATTGTTATGGAAAGTTGCTAACAACTTACTAAAATTGAACAAGTTACGACCCAACAGGTACAGTATGATGTGTATGAAAAATACAAACTGTATATTTTGTATACATATACATATATAAAAGAATATTTGGAAAGTTGTTTGCCAGAATTTTATGGATAACTGTATCTAAGGGGATGATTTTTCATCAAAATTGGTTCCCTAGCTCTCCCCCACAACAATTGCAGATTTAGGGAAATAAGGTATTAAATGGGAGACTGTTTGGAAAGCATAGATAGGTTTTCAAATGAGAGAATGCACATGCAATAGACTCAACATGTAGATAAAACAGTTGATAGAAAAAAGTCCTAGAATAGATAGGAAGAAGTAGATTTTTCTGGCCAATTCAAGGGATTATATTGGCCTTGATTCCTGATCCTGAAGGGCCTTGTTTCTTCTTCAGCCCCTTTGGTAGAGTAAGCCCTGGTTTTGGGACCCCCCCCACTGGACGAGAGACTATAAGACCACATCAGCGATGTGGGAGCTTGGGGGAGGAAGGAAGATTCTCTTGTGGAACTAAAACCTATATAGATTTGCTACACGTTGCTATAATTATAATGGCCATTAAATTATTATAAGTAAAGGAATGACATGATATACAATGTACTCTGTAGAGCTGCCAGCCAGACCACTTATTGCTTGATATTAGTTTTATACTCAAGAATGATTCTATGGAGGGCAAGCAATATGTAGTCTCAAAGCTAAAAGTTTCAATAATTGATGAGTTTTCTATTTTTTTTCTCTTCATTCTTTTTTGGGTTAACTCAATAAAATGAAGTCATTGTGACCGCATGTATTCTGTTGTATTTATGACTTTGCTTAGTGCAGTGACAACTAACAGTTACATGAACTTTTCATATTTTAGAAGCTATAATATTTCAGGTTGTATCATTCCTAAATTATATACCAGCTATAGCAAGAGTATTTTACATGTTTTCTTTCAAGGTCCCCTTCAGATGCAGTGAACTTCATATGGTTCAGGTATTAACTTATTTTAGATGCTATTTCAACATTTGCTTAGTACTGTCTTCTCCCATCTTGTCCCATCAGTAGGATATTTCTGTTTGAAAAAAAAAGTAAATAGTATCTTATAGGTGAACATCTAATATAATTTGTGGAATCTTCAAAACAGATGTAATTATAAGTAAGTACATTATCCTGAAATTAGTGCATAACCTTTATATGCTTATTTTTTTAAAAAGTGAGATATAATTTACTTATAAATTATGCACATTAATTATAAAAATGTGCAAGTATACTTGATAAATGCATAGTTTTATGAATTTTACAAATGTATACATTCGTATAACCAATATCCAGGCAAGATATAGCACATTTCCATCATCCCCTTTAGCGAATTGACTAGTGCATTCCCACCCCACCACCCCAATTCATGTCTTCCTGGAAACTTAGAAGGTGACCTTTTTGGAAACAGGGTTTTTGCAGATGCAACTAAGGTAAGGATGAACATGAGATTATATGAGATAAAGTGCCTTAAATCCAATGGGAGTGTCACCGTAAGAGACAAAAAAAAAAAAAAAAAAAAAAAAGACACGGAGATATGAGAGAAAAAGGCATGAGACGATGGAGGGATTGACGTTGTGAAACTATGAGTCAAGGAATGCTTTGGGTCACCAAAGGCTGAAAGAGGCAAGACACGATTCGCCAGCGTCCTTCAGAGGAAGCAAGGCCCTGCAGATTCGATACTGGAGTTTCAGACTTCTTGTCTCTGGAACTGAGAGAATAAATTCCTGTTGTTTAAGCCACCAAATTGTGGTCATTTGTTACAGCAGCCCAAAGAAACAAATTTACCTCCTCCATCCCCTGCAAATTCTATTATGCCCCTTTCCAGTCAGTCCTCAATCCTCAAAGGCGGGTAGTATTCTTATTTCTGTCACCATAGATTAGTCATGCCTGCCTTTGACCTTAATATGAATGAAATTATGCGGAGCATGTTCTTTTTTGTATCTGTTTGGATTCTTTTGATCAGCATAATGTGTGTGAATTTAATTCATGTCATGTGTATCTGTATTATCCTTTTTATTATTGAGTAAAACTCAAATAGTTTGAATATACCATAATTTGTCCATTCTGTTCATAGATATTTGGGTTGTTTCTTCCTACTCATATTTTATACATATATTACATCTTTTGTAGCTGTCACTGGTTTAGAAGTTATGTATTCTATTATTGTTTTTGCAGTTGGGATCTTAAGATTTATAGTAGTTACATTTTACTTTAATTTACATTGGTCTTCCTCACGAGTAAATTAGAAACTTTGAATGCTTTAACTTTGGCTTCCTTCTCAAGTCTTCTGTGTTTTTGTGAACACGAGATATTTATTTTCAAAACTTGAAAATCATTATATATGTTTTTTACATCCTGTGCTTTTGTATAGAGACATGAACATATTTTTCAGTTGGTGTGATCACTAATGCTTGTTGCATTCTACTTCCTCTGGGTTCTGTTTTATTTTCTCCAGTATTCAGAGTTTATTCTTTTAGCGAATGCTTTCTAAAAAAATTAAGTTCTTTGCCTTTACTTTGGCTACAGATATCTTTATTTTGCTCACATTGCTAAACTATAACTGCTTATAGAATTATAGTTTGATAATTTTTTCTCAGCATGTTGAAGATAGTATCTAAGCTATCTAACCTTTATTTATTTATTTATTTTTGGATTATATGTCTGCTGTCAGTCAAAGTTTTATCCCTCTCTAGATAATCTGCTGGTTTTCTCTGGCTTGACTTTATTCTTATGGTATGTAAAATACTGTGTTTAGATGTAGATTTGTTTTGTTAAGTCTGTTAATTTTTTTTTAATCTAAGAACTCATGTCTTTAATTCTGGAAATTCCTCAGTCATTATCTCTTTGAGTAGTGTGTTTTATTCTTTATTATATATATGTATATACACTTTTAAGCTCAGGGGTACAAGTGCAGGTTTGTTACATAGGTAAACTTGTGTTGTGGGGGTTTGCTGTAAAGATGATTTCATCACCCAGGCATTAAGCCTAGTACCCGTTAGTTATTTTTCCTCATCCTCTCCTTCCTTCCATCCTCTGCCCTCCAATAGGCACCAGGGTCTGTTGTTTCCCTCTATGTATCCATGTGTTCTCATCATTTAGCTCTCACTTATAAGCGAGAACATGTATTTTGTTTTCTGTTTCTGTGTTAGTTAGTTAAGGATAACAGCTTCCAGCTCCATCCATGTCCCTGCAAAGGACATGATTTCATTCATTTTTATGGCTGTTTGATATTCCATGTTATACATACACCACATTTTCTTTATCCAGTCAGTCGATGGGTATTTGGGTTGATTCCATGTCTTTGCTATTGAGAAATAGTGCTGCAATGATCATATGTGTGTATGTGTCCTTATATTAGAAGGATTTATATTTCTTTGGGTATATACCCAGTAATGGGATTACTGCGTTGAATGGGATTTCTGTCTTTAGGTCTTTGAGGAATTACCACCCTGTCTTCCATAATGGTTGAACTAATTTATACTACCACAAACAGTATATAAGCGTTTCTTTTCCTTCACAACCTCACCATCTGTTATTTTTTTGACTTTTTAATGATAGCCATTCTGACTGGTGTGAGATGGTATCTCATTGCAGTTTTTATTTGCATTTCTCTAATAATCAGTGATACTGAATTTTTCATATGATTGTTGGCCACATGTATGTCTTCTTTTGAGAAATGTCTGTTCGTGTTCTTTGCCTGCTTTTTAATGGTTTTTTTCCTTGTGAATTTCTTTAAGATCTTTATACATACTGAATACTAGACATTTGTCAGATGCATAGTTTGCAAACATTTTCTCCCATTCTTCAGGTTGCCTGTTCAGTCTGATGATAACTTCTTTTGCTGTACAGAAGTTCTTTAATTAGATCCCTCTTGTCAATTTTTGCTCTTGTTGCAATTGCTTTTGGCATTTTCTTTATGAAATCTTTGCCTGTGCCTATGTCCTAAGTGATAATGGCTAAGTTTTCTTCCAGGGTTTTTTTTTAAAAAAATATAGTTCTGGATTTTACATTTAAGTCTTTAATGCATTTTGAGTTCATTTTTATATATGGTATAAGGAAGGGGTCCAGTTTCAATCTTTTGCATCTGGCTAGCCAGTTACCCAGCACCATGTATTGAGTAGTGAATCTTTTCCCCATTGCTTGTTTTTTGTCAGGTTTATGAAAGATCAGAGAGTTGTAGATGTGTCATCTTATTTCCAGGTACTCTATTCTGTTCCATTGGTCTATCTGCTCTTGTATCAGTACCATGCTGTTTTGGTTACTGTAGTATAGTTTGAAGTTGGGTAGCATGATGCCTCCATCTTTGTTATTTTGCTTAGGATTGCCTTGGCTATTTGGGCTCTTTTTTGGTTCCATGTGAATTTTAACATAGTTTTTTCTAGCTCTGTGAAAAATGTCAATGGTCGTTTAATGGGAATAGCATTGAATCTACAAATTACTTTGGGTAATATGGCCATTTTAATAATATTGATTCTTCTATGCATGAGCATGGAATGTTTTTCCATTTGTTTGTATCATCTCTGATTTCTTGGGTAGTGTTTTGTAGTTCTCCTTGTAGAGATTGTTCATCTCCTTAGTTATTTGTATTTCCTAGGTATTGTATTCCTTTTTGGCAATTGTGAATGAGAGTTTGTTCATGATTCGAATTTTGGCTTGACTGTTGTTGGTGTGTAGGAATGCTAGTGATTTTTTTTTTTTTATAAAATTTGGGAAATTTTAACCTTTATTCTTTTTTTTTTATTTTTTTATTTTTTGAAAGAAAGGAAAAGAGAGGAAAGAAAGTGACAGTGAAAGAAAGAAAAAAAAGAATGTAGGAGAGAAAGAAAGAGGAAGAAAAAGAGGGAGAGAGAACAGAATTCTTGTTCTACTGCCCAGGCTAGAATGCAGTCTAAAAATGGGTATTAAAAACCTCTATTATGCCAATAATTGTGTTTAACAA
>CAUYLG010066318.1:0-44443 GCA_963573385.1 Cacajao melanocephalus
AACAAGAATCCTGTTCTCTCTCCCTCTTTTTCTTCCTCTTTCTTTCTCTCATACATTCTTTTTCTTTCTTTCTTTCACTCTCACTTTCTTTCCTCTCTTTTTCTTTCTTTCAAAAAATAAAAATAAAAAAAAATAAAAAAATAAAAGATCATATTTATAAATTAGAAAACTCAATATTATTATGATATTAATTCTCTTAAAATTAATAGTTTTAATATAATTCCAATCAAAATCTTTGCTGGCTTATTTGTAGATACTGACAAACTGATCCCAGAATGTTGCCACTCTTTGAAGTCTCTTACAAAGATAATAAAAGTCTACTCTATGGCCCAACATTTTTACTCCTAGGCATTTACCAAAAAGAGAGAGAGAAACAACAACAACAAAACAAAACTCCACAATTTTAAAATATATTTATTACAGCTTTATACAAAACTATCCAGAGGTCTAAATGTTGGTTACAGCTTTATTGCCTCTTGGCTCACCCCTTTTAGTCTAATTTGTGAAGATGGATCTTGGCCCTTTAAACATTTTTGCTTATTCCTGCTGGCACTGAATTAGTGTGCAGGGAGACATTTCAGGAGGAAAAAAAAAGTTTTGCTTGTTTGCTCCTGTCAGCTTGCTTAGCTGGGCCCTGCAATGTGTGAGGCTTCTTCAGTGCAGTTTCAGTAGCCCTCAATGGGAAGTAGCACTCAGCTTCCCCCAGCATCCACTTTGGGTGGTTTTGTAACAGAGTGTTTCTGCTACATATAGTACCTCCTTGTGAATAGTGCTCCGTAGCATCTTACAGGTCAGATTTCCAGCAAGTTTCAGCAGGCATAGTTCAAAAAAGCTCTGCCATTTGGTAAGCCACATCCATGCCTTCTCCAACAAGGTCTGTATCTTGGCCCAAGAGGAATGTCTTCCTTGGGCACTCTAGTTCAGCCCTAAGGGTAGTGGATGCTCCTTACAACTGCTATTTCTTTAGGAATTCTCTATTCTTTATTCTCTTCACCTTTTACTAGCCAGAAATTTGCTAGTCTAATTTACTTTTAGAGTTAGTCTTTATTTTATTTTATATATATATATATATATATATATATTTTATTGTACTTTAGGTTCTGGGGTACACGTGCAGATCATGCAGGATTGTTGCATCGGTACATACATGGCAATGTGGTTTGCTGCCTCCATCCGCCTGTCACCTATATCTAGCATTTCTCCCCATGTTATCCTTCCCCAACCTCCCTACCCTCCGCTGCCTTTCCCCTAGTCCCCTGCAACAGACCCCAGTGTGTGATACTCCCCTCCCTGTGTCTCTGTGTTCTCATTGCTCAACACCTGCCTATGAGTGAGAACATGTAGTATTTGATTTTCTGTTCTTGTGTCAGTTTGGTGAGAATGATGGTTTCTAGATTCATCCATGTACCTACAAAGGACACAAACTCATCGTTTTTTATGGCTGCATAGTATTCCATGGTATATGTGTCTTAATATTAACTTTGTCTGTTAAAATTATGTGGTTTTGCCCTCCTTATTAGACTCAGGTTGTTTCAGTCTATTAAGAGAAGAATGGCTAAACAAATTGTAGTGTATTCATACGATAGACTAATACTAAACAGTAAAAGGAACAGAGTACTGATACATAAAACACTGAAGATAAAAGAAAAAAAAACATGTTGAGAAAAATAAGCCAGACAAGGAAGAGGTCAGACTGTGTGATTCCATTTATATGATGCTCTAAGTGTGCAAAATTTATTTTTAAATTTTAAAATATATCTTATTATTAAGATATAAATATCTTATTTCTGTTGAAATCAGAATGTTAATTGTACCTGAGTGCACTAGATTTTCCAGAAAGAGGTACATAAAACTATCTTATGAAAGTTGATTAAAATATTATTTACTATGATAGTGGTTGACATGGAAAACATGTTTGCCAAAACTCACCAAACTGAACTCTTAAAATATGTGCATTTTACTTAATGAAACAAAATATATTGTGGAGAAAATCTACAGACACATTTTTGGCAGTAATATGTTAGTTTGCAATGGTTACTGAATGTAAGATTGATATATAAAAAGTCAGTTATATCTAAACATTAAGAAATGACTAAATAATGTAAAGGAAAAACAAACTTTACAGTAGCATCACAGAATAGGAAAAAAATCTAACATGGTGAAAAGAGCTATTTAACAAAAACTAAAGAAAGTAAACTTTATTTATGGATAGAAATACTTAATATTTTGGAGATGCCAGTTTCCCCCAAGTTATGACTTAGGTTCATAGAAATTCAAAATACAGTTCAGAAGATACGTGTAAAATTCAATGTGAAAGATTTTACTTTTTAAAAATGGTTGCTATAATATTTCTGATCTGGCATGGTTTTCAGAACGTCCACTGCTTTATCATCTTTGAAATTTTTTCCTTTCTCCTCAAAATCTGGTATTGATGAAATGAATTCAGCAGAAACGATGGTGCATGACTTTTGAGATTAGGTGATGAAGGGAATATAGCTTCAGTTTGGCTTCTTGCACTTTCTCTCTCTTTCCTTCTTTCTCTTTTAATTTATTCCTCTCAGGACATTTTCTCAGATGAAAACTGACTAAATATGTACACCAGTGAACTAAATATATAAAACATGTTTATTTAAAATTATTACTTCAATGACTTGCTTTTAGAATAAAAAACAACTTTCTATTTTGAATAATTTAATCTCATTTCTGTGTTTTTAAGGTTTTTTTTTTTTTTTAACAGTTTTTCAATATACCGGTGTGCCCCAAGTTTTGACCTTTGGAACAATATATTCTCTCTAATTATTCTCATCTATATAAAAATATCTACTGGTTTTCTATATCTAGCCCAAATCTGTTTTCCATCTTCCAGGGCCCAGACTTCTTTATGCAGCCATATTCTAGACATCAACATTGAGATAGCTCATGCAATTTCTCAGAAAGCATGGATGTCTCATTAATATTTTTTATTGATGTATTCCCAAACTCTTCCACAGTGCCTGACAGCAGGAATTGAAGAAATATTGGCTGAGAATAAATATATCAAGTTCTGCAATCAACGTTTATCTCATTATATTATGTACATATGCATGCCCCTCTTCCTCATTATTCTGCACCTGTGGGTGGAGCTGCATCCACCAAGAAATACAATCCAGAAACCCACGCATCTTTGTTAGATTTTTCTCTATTCTGTGGTGCTACAGTAAGTTGTGTTTTTCTTTTACATTATTTAGTTATTTCTTAATGTTTAGATATAACTGACTTTCAGATATAAATTTTATCCAGTAACCATTGCAAACAATCATTTCACTGCTAAAAATTTGTCTATAGATTTTCTTCTCAATACTTATTGTTTTATTGAGTAAAATGCACCTTTTTAAACCCTCCTCTAACTCCTACCATTGATTCTAATTTCTACGTATCTTTCAAACCCATCCTCTCTTCTCCTATGTTGCCAAGGCTGGACTCCTGGTCTCAAGCAATCCTCCCACTTCAGCCTCCCAAGAAGCTGCAACAATAGGTATTTACCACTGTGCCCAGCTTTTTCCAAAGATTTACAAGATGTAAATGAGTTGGCCTCTCCTCATATCTGAAGGGTTCACTTTTGTTATTTTCCCCTCACATATTAAACTTCATCTGTCTGACTTCAACTGAGCCATCATCACGATTTTTATTTTTGTTATATTTCTGCAGAGAAACTATTCTTCTATTCTCTTCAATCTATGTATAGGCCCAGTCATTCTTCTAACTTCTGACTTTCTTAAAACTCCAGGCTAGCATGTTAAACATATGATTATGCTTCTAATTAGGACACAAAATAGAAACCATTAGGCAAGTATTCCATCAATTTTTCATCACCTGATTTCCAAACCTATCTATATTTGGAGTATTCCTTATCTTACCTCTTATTACAATCTAGAACTACTTCTCTCTTTTTATTTTTCAAGATGGAGTCTCACTCTGTCGCCCAGGCTGGAGTCCAGTGCTGTGATTTGGGCTCACTGCAACCTCTGCCTGTGGGTTAAAGTGATTCTCTCACCTCAGCCTACTGAGTAGCTGGGACTACAGATGCCCACCTCCATGCCCAGCTAATTTTTGTACTTTTAGTAGAGACAGGGTTTCACCATGTTGGTCAGGCTGGTCTTGAACTCCTGACCTGGAGTGATCTACCCACCTCGGCCTCCCAAAGGGCTGGTATTACAGGCATTAGCCACTGTACCCAGCCTGCTTCTCTTATCGTTCATCAATTAAACTCTATGTGCCATCTCCTAAGTTCACAGAAAATCTGTACTATTGCTTAATTGCCTCTCTCCTACATTTTATAAGCCATTGAACATATCCAAGTCTTCACCATCTTAAAAAAAAACAAACTATCTCTTAATCATTTCTTAACTTTCGTAACCGAATTTTATTAAAAAACAAAGTGAAACTACATTCATTGGCTCCATTTTTACTATGCTCCCTCATTAGTGTTAAGCTATACTCTACCCTATTATTTCATCAATACTGTTCTTAATAGGGTCAGTAAAGTTCTCCAGTGGACTTTTGTTTTCATTTATTTTATGTCGCAACTACATTCAACAGAATTTAATACTTTTTTTTTAAACAAGCTCTTTCCTTGACTTCTATTACCCACATACACTTGGATTAACCATAACATTTGTGGCTATTCCCTTCCCTTCTCTACAAAAGCATTAAGTACTAAAGTTCCTAAGGACTTCATTCTATACATTTTTCTTTCTCAAGTATTATTTTTCTAGTAATGTTATATATTTCCATAGGGGCTATTACCAATCCATCTGCTAAATTATATGCCAACTCAGTTTACATTCACATTACATTCTTTTTTTAACTCTAGATTCAAATATTGACCGGTTTACACAGTCATTTAAAATTAAGTGTTCGTGGCCTTTGATATGCTAGATAATAAACCAAAGAAAAGGGACACAACTGTCTTTCCAATGGAATTATCATCATCAAACATGATTTTGAAATAATGTCAGACACGTGGTAGGCAAATAATAATTGACCTAATTAAAAGAATGAGTAAATTTTAATAAATAATTGATACATTTTCCAACATTGAACAAGTACTTTTTCACTCTTTGAATTTAAAAAAACACTTGTTCAACATGAATTGTGATAACTAAAAATCTATTAAAGGACTATTTTCTCAACTGCTGAATCTAGAAGATAGGCAAGGAATATTAAGCTGATGTCTCATGATTCTTCAGCTGCTTACTTTTTGAAGAGAACAGGACTTTTATGGATTGGTACATATAATGAATATATATGCCTAGAAAGAAATATTATTTACTAAAGCATCCTAATCATAATATTAGCTAACATCTATTCACGTTCCATCAGCATTCTAAGTGCACTGGGAAAATTAACCCTCATAACAATTTCAAAACGAAGATATGATTGTGATGACTGTATTTTCATCCGTTACTCTAATTTCAGTGTTGGAGTTCCTCCAGTGCAAACTTTCGTAACACACTTTTGCTGTGAGTCAGAATTCACTCAAATTTAAAATGTTCCTAGCTGAAAAGATTTGCTGCTCATCATAAAGCCCCATTTGCAATGTACAGAAATTGTTGATGTTCATATTCTATGAATCCTAACAATAAATAAAAGGCATAATTCACTTTGAAATGAAAAATATTTAAAGCCTGGAAGCTCATAAATAGAAGTAAGGTGAAGTGGAAATGGAAAAATAAGGCCTGGGGCTCAGCCAAATACCTTGTATGCTCTTTGCTTTTGAAAAGGATGAATAGAAAGAAACTTACTTCCACCCACTGCACAGTTACCTACACATGTTACTTTGTGCATACAAAAGTAAACTTGTGCTTTGCGCATACAAAAGTATAATTGGGACATACAGAACTTATAAAAGCGTAGGAATTAAAAATTGGATTACATAGGAAACAAAGTTATAAATTCTCAACTACACGTAGTGACTTTTAAGAAGAGCCTTAGGTATAATTCTTCTCCAGAGAAAATAATGTTAAAATTCGGGGTATATTTTCTTTGAATTACATATTCAGTGTCCTTTGAGAAGATCAGGTGTTTTGTACAGGAATTTAGTTATATTAAAAACCATAAGAAAAAAAAACACATCTAATCAGTCAAGAGTAAAAGAAATAAAATACTGAAATTGGGCAGAATATTTTAAGATGCTTTCAAGATTTGCAGAAAAGTTGTGAAAATGATAGAAAGTTCCCATATACTTTACCCCCAGAGTTTCTTACTGCTAACATCTTAAATCAGTATAATACATTTGTCACAAGTAAACCAATACTGATATACTACTATTAACTAAAGACAATACTTTATTAAGATTTTCTTTGTGTTTTCCTAATGCTTGTTCTTTTTCTATCCAAGATCCCATGCAAAATGCCACATTACACTTGGTCCTCATGTCTCCTTAGGGATTTGTAGACGGTGACAGTTTCTTAGACTATTCTTGATTTTGATGACCTGGCAGTTTCAAAGAGTATTGGTCAGGCATTTTATAGACTGCCTTTCGGTTTGGCTTCATGTGATGTTTTCCTCGTGGTCTCACAGAGTTTACAGCTGCTTGGGAGGAAGGTCGAAAAGGAAGAATACCATTCTTATCATATCATGCTAAGTGTACCTGGTATCACTATGACTTAGCACTGTTGATATTAGCCTTGATAGCCTGTTGGAGGCAGTGTTTTTTGAATTCCTCCACTGTAAAGTTACTCTTCCCCCCATTTTTCTGTACTGCACTTTTGGGGAGGAAATCACTGTATAAGACCACACTTAATGGGGGAAAGCTATGTCCCACTTTTTTAGGGCGTATAGAGTCATTGATATTAAGTTTATATCTTAGGCTATAATTTAATGTTTCATTATTTATACATCACTCAAATTTCCCATTAGAGATTAAAGAGAGCTCTCTTATAATTGTGTCCCTTTTACATACTCCCATTTGTATATGTGTGCATGTGTGTACATTGGAGCACTTCCTTAATTTCTGGTACTATAAGGCGTCCCAGCTTCATCTTGAACATCTCTACCTACAGCCTTAGAATCAGCAGTTTCTTTCAGGAAATCTTTTTCTTTTGAAAGAAATAATGTTAGAAACCAAGATGTAGACACTAGGTTTGCTCATTGGTACCAAGGGACACATTGATTTTTTAAAGCCTAATTAAAGGCATTAATATTATTAAGTAAAAAATTATACCACCATTTTTTTTTTCCAAAATCTGTAAACCACATATGGCATGAAGTTTTTGTTTCATAAAGTTATAACGATTGTCAGTGATGTTAAAGTATCATAGACAAGAAGAAAAGGGAAAAATATTGTATAGTTTTATATTTCACTTCTTTTCAGAAAGTAACTTTCTGATAGCATTCATGGATCTCCATGGAAAAAGCTGACATGCACTTCCACAGTCATTGTTGGATGTTTCCAAACATTATGACCCAGAAATTAAATTAGTTCATACGTTGTTACATTTTCGAGTATATTATCTATGGAGAGCTTTTATTAAGAAGATATGAGATCCTCTTATATACTAAATAAACTATATTTGAAGAGACAAGATATACACATTGGAGGAAATACTGACAAATGAGTAGTATATCCCTATCAGATGCATTAGATTTTAAGCACTTAGTTATTTTATAGTTAAAAATTTAAATAAAAAAAGGTTCACACTAAAGATGGCAATATCCACTTCAATAAGACTTAAAAAAAATATATTTCTGACATGAATCAACTTTACAAGGGCCTTTATGGCCTAGGTCTCTGGTTCTCAAAGTATTGTCTGGAAACTCTTGTTCGTTTCTGAGACCCTTTAAGGAGAGCCACAATATTCAAAGTATTTTCATAATGACACTAAGATATTATTTCTCTTTTTCAATTTTATTCTCTCATAATCTACCATGGAGTTATCTGGGGACTACACCATCATGTGATAACATAGCCACTCATTGTATGCAGTGTTTGCATACAAACTTAATTTTTGTATTAAACTCTTCCATTTATTGACAGAAAACTGAGAATGGTGAGTCATACTGAAAGCAAGCTTCCACTTAATTTTCAGGGCAGGATATTTCTATGGGTCTACATGCAGGTGTGGCAAAAGAAATTTCTTCCAATATCTTTTATTCACTGTGTGCTTATAAGCTATTTTTAAGTTAAACTTTTCCATTTACTTAAAGAAATGTGGTAACAATGAGCCATTCTGAAAATAATCTTTCATTTAGTATTTGGGACTGGATTTGTACGTGGGCCTATAAGCACATTTGGCAAAAGAATCTTCTTTGAATAACTAATTCTCTATGTGAATAACTAATTCTTCAAGGGTGCTTATGAACTTTTTTTTGTGTTAAAATATCCCATTCACTAAAATATAACTACTAATGATACTTTTATTGAACATTCATTCCAGCCACTCAGATGGCTAATGGTATCTGGAAGTGGCATTATCCTGTAATAACATAGCCACTCATGGTATGCAATGTGTGTAAACAAACTTTACTTTTGTGTTAAACTCTTCCTTTCATTGACAGAAAACTGAGAAAAGCATATTTGTATGCTTAATAGTGCCTCAGTTTTAGTTATTTACACTACAATATCAATAAACATAACTCACATAAACAAAAGCCTTCTGGAATCCTCAATATTTTTAAGAAAACAGGGGCAGTCAGGCATAGTGGCTGAAGGATATAATCCCAACACTTTGGGAGGCTGAGGTGGGGGATTGACTAAGTCCAGGAGTTCAAAACTAGCCTTGGCAGCAAATGTTATAAGGGCTGTCAATGGTGTTAAGATAACATAGACAAGAAGAAAAGGGAACAATATTGCAATGTATAGTTTTATATTTCACTTCTTTTAAGAAAATAATTTTGTATATCATTTATGGATCTCTACAGAAAAAGCTAATATATACTTTACCATGATGGTTGGGTGTCCTCAGAAAATATGACCCAAGATACAAATTTGTTCATAAATGGTTAAATTTTAGAGTATCTATTTAAAAAAAAAAAGAAAAGAAAACTGCTGACTAAACGAATCACTACAGAAATTAAAGTCTAGATGTAAGAATGGAAGATGAGTGCTAGTGCAAAGAGATCTGAGACACAACTGAAACAAGAGAGCATATGTCACCACAAATCCTACAGACATCGAAACATGTAGACATTGTGGCAGCAAATCCAATAACTTAGATGAAATGGATTAATTCCATAAGATACATAACTTACCGCAAATAATACACATTAATAAATCAGAATAACCAAATATCTATTAAAGTACTTGAATCTGTTAAGTAATTTCTAAACAAAGACAATTGCAGGCCCTGACTTTTTCACAGGAAAATTCCATCAATCATTTAAGGAAGAAATAATACTGAATTTACACAAACTCTTTTAGAATATATAGGAGTAAGAAACAATCGCTAATGAACTTTGTGAAGTTAATGTAACCTTGATACATAATCTAATGAAGACATTACAGGAAAAAATGATAGGTTAATATAAAGACACAAAAATGCTTAAAATGTATTAGTAAATTAATTGTGACAATAAGAGTATTATACCATGACCACCTGGAGTTTATCCTGGGAATAAAAGGTTGGTTTACATTTGAAAATATGATTACTAGTATACTATTTCAGATTGGAATGATATCATTCCAAATTGGTTAACAATATATTGACCTCAGTTAACATTTTCAGTGGGAAATTATGCAATCATAACAAAGCAAAGAAGGCTTGAAAAACATATGGTTCAAAGAAAGCAAATGTCAAGCACTCTGTAGATTCTGAGGTTTACCCTACTTGCAAATGAACAGAATTAGCCTGCCAAAGTTTCAAGTGCGTTTGTAGAACATTCCTGGATCACATGCAAATGAATTTTATAAAACTTTATCACATGATACTCCTGGATCACATGCAAATGAATTTTATAAAACTTTCAAAGACCCATTATATGCACCAGTCTGGCTCATGTGGGCCATCATAGGGACCATTGTTGAGCAGTGGATTTAACTAAGTGGTTATCATCTTTATGCTCTAGGACCATTTTAAACCAACAAGAGATTCTATGCTATGGAATGAGAATTAAGTTTGAGCTCCTTAGACCACTTTTTGCCTAGGTTGTCATCTGGAGATGTACCAACCAGGAAATCCAAATGCATTTTCCTGAAATTAGTTATTGTCAAAATAAGTTCATGTACTCCCGCAACCTTTTCATTCTCATGATTATCTCGGACATTTTCAAGAGGGAATTAGCCCTTTTTGGAGACACCTACACATTCAATAACCAAAGTCTCTGATATGGTTTGGATGTTTTTCCTTTCCAAATCTCATGTGGAAATGTGATTCCCAATGTTGGAGGTGGGCATGGTGGGAGGTGATTAGAACGTAGTGGTGGATCCCTCCTGAATGGTTTAGCACCACTCTCTTGGTGATAAGTGAGTTCTCACTCATTTAGTTCACCTGAGATCTGGTTGTTTGAAAGTCTGGGACTCCCTCCCCACCTTCTCCTGCTTCTCCTCTTGCCTCAGCTCCTTACCATGGGCATTTACATGAGTGACCCAGATGGTTTGAACAGCAGTTGTAATTTGCTTCTACATTTCATGGACCCCAAGAGAGATTTATTTAATCTGCCAGTCTAATTTTGCAACTGGCAGATCAAATATCTAGGCCATTGGCATAGCCAAAGTCAGTAAAACTATAACACAATTCATCAAGAAGAGTACTGGGAAAACTAAGAGAATAACCTTGAATTTTTCCTGCTGAGCAGAGTGACCATGTTAGTTTTCAATGCTGTGTAGCTGATGCTGAACGCTGAACAACTATGACAGCCCGTTAAATACACCGGAGTTTAGCTTACTTGAAACATTAGTGAGCCATGCTTTTGCTTCAGGTGGAAGTGAGGAAAAATGTTTTCCTCAAATTGCTCTTCAAAGTGATGCACCTGATAGCTCTTTTAGGGAGGCAATCGTTTTGTTCAAGGGGGAAGTAGGAAGTGTTGCCTTTTGAAGTGTTCTTTTCTACTTCCTCGTTGGACAAAATTAATCTTTGGAAATAATCACCTGGCTACAGACAATTCCCCCACCCCCATAATTAACCCTGTAGCTGAAGGCTTCTGCCATATTTGTATATCAACTATATCCATCGAACTCAGGGATATCTAGTCTTGATATCCCCTTGATCTAACATCTAGCATTATTTTATCCATAGGAATGGATGAAAATAAAAGCACATTTGAATTTCAGATACATCTGCAATGCACAATGAGATAATTAAGAATGCATAATTTTTTACTTAAATGATCTGTCTACATATAAGAGTAAAATTATTTTTTCTCAGTTATATATACTTAGAAATATTATTAAGGATTTACAAATTGATAGCCATATCTTTGATTTTTAAATTTATAGCACTATAACTTTAAAAAATGAGTAATATTTTGAGTCTACTATTATAGCAAATAGGCAGTTTTACCCTTCCAAAAAGTGGGGGACATAAACAGTGTCCCAGTTGTCTTAGAGTGACCCTCTTGCTTTATGAGTTGGACATTCGTTTGGGGTGCTAGCCTCCAATCTTTCTGACATTTCCTGTCTAGAGTTTAACTTCTGCTCTAAGAGCAAGCTGAAGTGAGGGTGATTCGAGCTTCAGTATTCAGGGCCAGCTGTACCTAGAATATAGCCTCCACCCTGTAAGTGGGGCTGGGTAGTTGAAGGGATTTCTCAACCACTCAGTTGCTTTCACCTGGAATTTAACCTTTGCAACATGGAACGTGGGCGATGAGAAATGCTAGCAGCTTGCCCCTCCTGGAGGGACACTATAGTCCTTGACTGTAAGCTGGGCCAAGAGCGAACCTCATCTTCTCATTCACATCCACCAGGAGTGATTTTGTCATGTTGAGTAGGTAGGAGGGTGCAAAGAGGTGAGTGGCTCACTGTTCAAATGCCATAGACTCTTATTGAGATGTAGGAGATTGCCTCAAATTAGTGTTTCTTCATTAACTGCCCATCGGAAACATTTGAGAGACTTTATTTTTTAAATTTTTAAATTTTTTTATTTTTATTCTTTTTAGAGACAGGGTCTCACTGTGTTACCCAGGCTTGTCTAAAACTCCTGGCCTCAAGCAATCTTTTTGCCTTGACTTTGCAAAGCAGTGAGATTACAGGTGTAAGCCACATTGCCTGGCCTATGTTTTAATTTTTTAAAATAATTTTTATCAATTATGGTTGGTTTGCTGGGGATTAGACCTGTGAAGCTCCTCACACTGCAATTCCTGTCCTGTAGTCTCCTATATTCTTGAATGATTACTTGAGGTAGATGCTCTTTCTCCTATAATTTAACATTGCTGCACTTTTTTCCTAATCTTGGAAGTTGCAACATATTATGCAGCCAACCTGGACTTTTATTACTTTCTCTTTTGTATATGACTTTTTCTTTACCTTGATGTTTATGAATTTCTTTTCTTTTCCTTGAAATTTGTTAACATTGCCAATGAGTATGTTAAGGGTAATTCTTCTATAGTATTTATATGTATCAACATATGACTTTCTTTCAAAAAATTCTGTGTTCTTATTGATCTATATGCAAATATAGACAATTATTTTACTTTATTCAGCCTTTCATTGAGTGACTACTACATATATACTTGTCACTATTCAGGTAATTTCCTAGAGTGGTAAGTGCTGTGATCATAGGCTAATAGAATAAAGTAAAAATATTAGTTTAGAATGTGCAAATAATAGACTCGATTATGAAGAGACTACATTTTTGTGGATGGATAAACGATAAGTAGCAAGTCATTCATACCACAAGCAAAGCCATGTTCTAAGTCAAGATAAGTGTGGCACAGGATCAGATTTGGGAGATGGGAGTATTTTAAGGATGGAAGGAAGGCTGGTACAGCTAGGACATACTGATTTGGAGAAAAAGAGGTAGCAGGAGATGTCAGAAGGGTGGCCTGAGGTAAGTATTCCGGAAGGTATGGCAAACTATAGCCCATAGACCAGATCTGGCCTGCTACCTGATGTTGTATGGCTGGCTGTCAAATAAGAATAGTTTTTATATTTTTAAAAGATGGAGAAAATAAAAAGAAGAATAATATTTTGTGAAATGTAAAAATTTTATAAAATTCAAATTTCATTGTTCATCAGTAAAACTGTATTGGAAGACAGCCATGTCTCTTTGTTGGCACATCATTTATGCCTGCTTTTGTGCTACAATGATACAACCATAGGCCTGCAAAGTCTCTATTTAGTGTTTGGCTTTTTCCAGAAAAAAAAAAAAAGTCTGCTGACTCTTGATGTAGGGCATTCTCAGGTCACTAGGGAGAATGGACTTAATTTTAAATTAAATGGAAAGTTTTTAGAGGATGTAAAGTAGGAAAATAGTGATCTGATTTGCTGATGTGCAATGTGGATTGCAGTTGAATGAGCTGGAGCTGGGAGAATAAATAGGGTGAAATGCAGTAAAGCAGTAATTGTAAATGAGATATATTGTGATGTATAAAAGGGCTGTGGAAGAGGGGCTGGGTGGACATGGGCAGAGATTTGAGATGTGTTAGAAACCATAGAACGTAAGATGGATTAAACACAGGTGGATGAAGGAATAGGAGGAATCGTGGATGAACCTTGGTTTGGTTTGAGTAGTGGGTAGGGAAAGATAAAAGTTTTAATTTGGATGTAATGTACAAAGGCCATGAGGTGGAAATTTTAAGTAGGCAGTTGGTTATATGAGTTTAGCTTATGGGGAATGAGTTAGCTTGAGATATGAATATTTGAGTTGTCAGCACGGAAATGGTATTTATGGGAATGGATGAGCTCATCTGGGAAGAGAAGGGAACAAGGAAGAGAAGGCTCAGGATCTACTCTTGATTAAGCCAAACTGGGACATAGGCAAATTCCTGTCACTATCTCAAACAGCAAATGTACAAAATTAATTCATTCCTTTCAGTTATTTAAATTCATCAGACTACTTCAATTTTCTAAGCTTTTAGTATACCATGACTGTAGATTTAAAGGTGATAGTACATGTTAAATTCTAATAGATAATAGGCCATTGTAAAGAAGAACTTGTCAGCCACATTTTCATCTATATAGGGGTCAGTGGTTTTTTAAAGAAGCAAAAATCAAGACAAATATTTCCTGATGGTGTTGTTAAAATGAGTTTATACTTATTTAAGTTTAGTTTGCTGGCTTTTATTTACTTTGCATTCATCAATGCATTTTAAGACATATATATATATTTTTTTCTGTCTTGTCTTCTGGCTGCTCTAGCTGAAGACTAAGGAGTGGAGGGAGTTAGAGCTTAATGTACCTGGGAAATGAGCGATAAATAGCCTCCCTCGGAGAACGGGACATGGTGCCTTTAGGGGAATGCCATTTCAGCTTAAATAAGAAGGCCTGGAGAAAGTCAAATAAAAGATTGTACAGATAGAGGAGTTTGCTGGCTCAGACATGCAGTACCTGAGGGCACAGTAAAAGAAGAAAAGGGTTCAGGGAATAAGTCAGATAAAAAGATGGAGACAACAAACTGAGAATTAAAGTCCTAGTGAAAATGAATGTCCAGGGAACCTGAGGTTTCTGACTTTGCCAGAGATGAACAGCAAAGCCAGCGTTCATCCTGATTAGTCAGGCCAACAAAGGTGTGAGGCCATATTCCTATTAATTAACTTGTCTGCAAGGGTCTCTCTGTGATGGGCTCTCTGGAAGGTACTGCTCCTTCCTTTGGTCTTAAAGGTATAGGAGTAGTAATGCTATTTTTAAAGCACAAATTAAGGGGAGTTTTCTTTGTTTCTTACAAGAATTGGGTAGATGTGATCATGTCAGTGGGAGACATGTTTTGCCTGTTGTATTCTTTTAATTTAAAAAACATGTATTTCGGCATAGGTCTCATGCTGCTTATTCCTCATTTTTGAAATGGAACAGGGATGTAAGCTGCGGCACTTAGCAATTTAAATTTATAAATCTGGAGTAAACACAGTTTTAAATGAATCTTCTGTAATTATTGGTGTTTCCTCCTTCAGGAAAAAAAAATCAGTGGGTGAACCCCCATGTAGCAGATTCTCCTTGTCATACTTATTTCTGCCTCTCTGACTTTGAATCATGACTGTCTGAGTGATTACTTCTTCCATTACCCGTTTACCCGAGCTCCTCCAGGTGTTTCTCCAAGTCAGAGGAGGCAATGTGAAAAGTAGAGATAGCTTGTATAGTATTTCTGCTTTAGCCCTGCTCTTCTGCTATTCTGCAGCAGGAACTGGGCCTTTTCAAAGATGTCCTCTGCTTCTCCCATGATCCACCAATTCTATCGGAATCATTATTCCAAGTAAAAAACATTCCTTGACTAGCTTTTCAGACTTCTGATGAAATCTGTCACTTAAGTGAGATCTGAGCAGGAATTTGGTGGAAAAAAAAAGCTAGAAATGCCTCTTCTACTCCATATCTATAGTAGCTGATAATTTTACTAACATCCTCATCATCTAGTTGAAAGCCCACCAAATTTGAAAAAAAAAATTCTTTTTGTAGTTTTTAAGTTGGTGACATGAATCTTTCCTCATTCCAGTATTTTTGACAATTTTTCTTGTATTTGATGGGTTCCAGATTAGAATGTAGACCAAAAATATCATCTGCCAGAGACTCTAAGAGTAGAGACATAGTACAAAGTAATGGTCAAGGAGAAAGATTTTAGAGAGACTGACTGGGTTTCAGTCATAACTGCAACCCTTTAACTGCAGTCTCATAAACCAACTTATATAGTCTCTCTTTGCCTCAGATTCTTATATATATATAAGCATAATGAGAGTATCTGCATTATTGTTGTTGAGATTAAATATACATGCATGCATACACACACACACACACACACACACACACACACATATATATATATAATTTAGACCAGCACCTAGCATACAAGAAGCACCATATCATTGTTAAATGTTACATTATTATTGCTATTGCTATTACTATTATACTTTAAAATTAATTCTATAGTGGTACCTCCTAATTTTAACTGTCTATTTCAGTTATTTATTTCAGTTTCTCTAACTGATCTGTAACTTTCCCTTCAGGGAGAAAGAACCATATCTTATTTTTCTTTCTAATTTCCACAGTGCTTGCTATAATGTATTTAATATTGTTGGCAATTCACAAACGTTTGTTGTATTAAAATGATTTGAAAGTCTCTGACAATTTAAATTATTGAAAATCTGATCATACATATTTTAAAAGGCCCTTCTTAATCTGCAACAACTAGTAACTTTGTTCTCTAAGCCTTTTAAAACTAGTGACATAGGAAATAATATATAGGAACAATAAAACTGAAAATCAGTAGTGTTTTATATTCCCTTTGACTAAGTATAAAATGTACATCACAGGTGTAAACTTTCAAGACTATCTACAATTATTTGCTAAAAGTTTTTGTAAAAGGAAGACATTTTTGGTTTTGGGTATTTTTCTGTCCTAATAAAAGTGGTTTTACAGAGATTTGTCAGTTAGGAAATCATCAGATTAGTGAAAATGAGTTAATTATATCCTTTTTGTTCTAAAAGCGTTAGCTTTCAGCCAATTTTAGATTAGCTGTCTTCCTGGCCTCAAAATATTGAATAACTGTCCCAGTAAACAGATATTTCAAAAAATGGAACTTTATTAAAAAATTGGCCTTCATTCTGCTTACCATGCATAGAATTTAGTACAACTTAGTTTATGTCTGAATGGTATAAGACTTAACAGATACTATGCCAATTTCTGGGTGTGATGTGTAAATTTTTTTTTTTTTTTTGAGATAGAGTCTTGCTCTGTTGCTCAGACTGGAGTGCAGTAGCACAATCTCAGCTCATTGGAGTGCAGTGGCATGATCTTGGTTCACCATATCCTCTGCCTGCCAGGTTCAAGTGATTCTTCTGCCCTAGCCTCCCAAGTAACTAGAATTATAGGCACACACCACCATGCCCAGCTAGTTTTTGTATTTTTAGTAGAGATGGGGTTTCACCATGTTGGCAGGCATGTTGGCATTTTAGTAGAGACAGGGTTTCACCATGTTGGTCTTGAACTCCTGACCTCATGTGACCTGCCTGCCTCAGCCTCCCTAAGTGCTGGGATTACAGGTGTGAGCCACTGCACCTGGCCCTGTGTTAATTTTTATCTGTCTGTAATTTTTGATTGTAAGAAGACATTTATTTGTGTTTTGTTGCGGGTTGAATTATGTCCTCCAAAGATTTTTATGTTGAAGTCCTAACCCCTGCTACCTCAGAGCATGACCTTGTTTGGTAGTGAATTCTTTGTAGATCTGATTAGTTAAGATGAGGTCATACTAAAGGGGATTCCAACATGTCTAGTGTCCTTATCAAAGCAAGAAATTTGGGCAGTGGACAAACACACACACAGAGAGAGGAAGAATGCCATGTGAAGATTGCAGTTATATTGCCATAAACCAAGGAATTACTACAAGTTAGGAGATACTTTTGGAATAGACCATTTTCTAGTGACTTCAGAGGGAGGATGGCCCTACCAATGCATTGACTTCAAACCTCAAGATCCAGAACTGTGAGGCAATAAATTTATATTTTCAGCCACTCTGTGTGTGGTATTTTGTTACAGCAGCCCTAGCAAACAAATGCACCTGTCATGTAACTATGCAATTAGCTATACGTTTCTTTCTTTTTTTTTTTCAGACAGAGTCTCTCTGTGTCACCCAGGCTGGAGTGCAGTGGCACAATCTCGGCTCACTGCAACCTCTGGCTCCCAGGTTCAAGCAATTCGTCTGCCTCAGCCTCTTGAGCAGCTGGGATTACATGCACATGCTACCATGGCTAGCTAATTTTTTTGTATTTTTAGTAGAGACAGGGTTTCACCATGTTAGCCAGGATGGTCTTGATCTCCTGACCTCATGATCCACACACCTCGGCCTCCCAGAGTGCTGGCATTACAGGCATAAGCCACCGTGCCCGGCCAGCTATATGCTTCTTAAGGTGCTTTCATGTTTTATAGGCAAACAACCACTGCCATCTGGATTCTGAAAGACTCACAGCTGGTTTGTTTGTTTGTCAAATACATCCAATACTCTCTGAGCTGTAGGTCCAGTAACATAAGTTTCCTTAATCAACCTCTTGGCCAAAGCCCCAGCTGGTCCTTCGCAAGGGGAGATGCACGTTGGTTTACCCCCATGATTGACAGCTGAAGCTCTTCCTTAGGTACTTTCACAGTATTTTGCTGTGTATTGGGTTTCTTTTAATTTTTGTCAGATTGCTTTTGTTCGATAGAAAACATAACATGAGAATTAAAAAAAATAAAAGTGACAACTTGCACATTGTTTTATTTTTAAAAGCCCATCAAATCCACTCTGACAATTTGAGACAATAATAACAAAGAGATGTAACTAGCTCAAATTCATGTAACTTCATTATTTACCTTTTGTTTTCTCACATAGAACACGAAGATACATACTCTTCTTAGGAGATGAAGATATGTATGTGATAACACTGTTTTTTGTACAGTTATAAGAAAGCCTTGAGAGGTATTAATTTTAGAAGTTTAAGCATGTCTCCATGTCATAAGAGTTGCTGTTGAAGGTAACATGTCTATTTGAAGTGGGTTTTGCGCATTTGGGAGGTATGTTTCAGTTTGAAACTCTAACCACCTCAGTTCACAGTATCCTTCATTTTGAGCTACTTACAATTTGAGCTACACTTAGGTACACCTGGAGTCTTGTCATTTCACATTTGTAATGCTCATAAGATAAAGCAGTAAATTGAGAAGTCGAGTAAAAACATCTTCTTATAGTTGGACCAGCCAATCACTGTCTACTTCAAATCTTCTGGAAAATATTTTAGAAGAGAAATAGAAAACCAGGATATGAAGTAAATTGTAAATAGGTGGTTCATACATATGTCAGGTTCAAGGAAGGGAAGGTGTCTTTCTTGTAAATATATGTCTATATTGCTCTTAAAAAAGGAGAGAGAAAATACAAGCATCTACTGAAAAGGTTCTTTTTTCTGTTAACATTGTGCTGGTTTTCTTGATCTAATTCTAGATCTTTCAGTAATGGGACAATCTATTCTATACAGTGGTTGAGTGCTTAATGAACATTTTACTGACTAGTAGCTATGACAGACATGCTTTGGAATTTATTAAGAGCAGAAACTGTGCTGCAACACTTCATTGGGAGTTGTGAAGAAGAGTAGAAGAGGCTTTGGAGTTAGGGAAGCTAGGTTACCTAAAAACGCATGAATGGGGGCATTTGCGCAGATAGATTGAATGATTATGGAAAGCACCAGGACTTCTTCATGGTCATGAAATAGTAGAACAGTGTGTGTGTGTGTGTGTGTGTGTGTGTGTGTGTGTGTGTGTGTGCATGTTTTAATGTAGGTATATATCTAGACAATGAATATTATAAAATAAATGGTTTCATATATTATAAATGTAAATCTTTTCTATGTTTATTATGGATACAATTATAGCATAAATAATACATATATTTTGCATACAACAGTCCCCTTTATCTGCAGGGATACATTCCAAGACATTTAGTGAATATACGTACTAATATATATGTATACCGTATATATCCTATATTTTTCCTATACATATATATCTATGATAAACTTTAACTTATAAATGTGGATTAACAATGATAACTACTACTAATAAAATATAGCAATTATATATGAATTTGGCTTATCAAAATGGTTTATTGTTACTGTACTTGCCTATTTTCAGACTTTGGTTGATAGGAGAAACTAAAATGCGAAAAGCGAAATGGGAGGTAAGGGGGATCATCTGTACTGCTTACTATCAAGACAACTGCAATTACAACTTTTGCCTACTTATAAAAGAAAATTATAGTATTAATACTAAGGCTCCAGGAAAACATAAAGTATTATTTTAATTCATAATCCACACCTACTGAACCATTTTTACCAGAGATGCCAAATAAAGTGAAATTGACTAGTTTGTAATTTATTTCTATATGGTCTCACCCCAATTTCTGTTAAACATTCGGAATGTTAAACCGCTCCAAAATGACCAAAATTATTGATAGTAAAATGATAGCAATTTATGTCGAGGCATTTGTAGAATCAATTAATTGAGCCAATTCTTGGGAAAGATGGGTCTAAACAGATTTTTCAGAATGTATGTAACATATTTAAATTTACTTTTCTCATCTTTTTTAAGCAATTGATGTAAAAGCTTTAAGGACATAGATATTCCATATCTACGAAATACATAATTATCTGTAAGATAACTGAGAGTTGGTTACTGTAAAAGAAAATACTCATTATGGAATCATTTCTATTTCAACACCTTTTGTCTGAAACAACATATAATAATTATTTACAAGCCCAGATACTTTTTTCTGGTATCCATTTTGTTTCCCTTTTATTATTGCCTCTTTCTTTATTTTTCACTTCCTTTCCCTTCTTGTTTTTATCCTGTTTATTTTCCTATTATGTAGCAAGTGTTATGTGAATATCCATAGAAAGAAGGTGGTTTCTTCTAATGCCAGTTCACAGGCATGAGAGTCTTTGAAAGCCTTGTCTTTCAGAGGAAATAATTTTCTTTTAAAGATAGTGAGAATTCTGAAGCAGAGATTTCCCCAAGGAGAGTGGAACATTTAAACATTTCCCTTGGCATATAATTGTTCACGAATGCTCAAGAATTTCTATGCTCTTCTTCTTTGACCCCCTTTTCTCACTGATTTTTGGAAGTAGTCGAACAGTCTAGCATTTAACTCTTACAAATAGCCAAAGTGCAAGCTGTGCACAGTTTGCATGCAATGATTACTTTTTAGCTTCTTAATGTAGTCTCATTCTGAATAATTATTTTCTCTTTTTAAATAATAGTAATGACTCATTTCCTAAATTAAACTTAGTTATTTAAAAATGATTTCACCAAAAAATTGTTGAAGTTAATCATTCTGATAGTGTTTCCAAGGCTAAGAGGTAAGCTTTAGAGACCCCCCACCACCAAAAAAAAAAGCTTTATTTTATTTCCTTCTGCATATGATTTCACAACACTAATGTTTGCTTAGGACAAAGTTTCTCTTCCTGATCAAAATTTAGTTAGGCTCCTAAATCTTCTCCTCATCTCATATGTGCACTTTCTTTTAAATCTTGTTTTTTAGCAAAGAACCCTGCAAAGTTAGTTTAGCAAGAACCTCCACCCTGGATAAGTGATCGCCCTAGACGTTTGATCAGGTTTCTCATCCCCCCACCCACCAGGTGACGCCTGTCTTTAGCAAGAGTCCTGTTAGATGGAGTTAACCAGAATTTCCCTTCCCCTTGATGTTTCCTTTTAGTAATTTTCCATCCACTGGTCCCCACCCTGCTTCTGGGCTATAAGTCCTCACCCGGGAGGCTATATTCCAAGTTGAGTCCAATCTCTCTTCCCCATTGCAAAATGCCATTTCAATTATCCCTATACTTATTGTGATGGTCCTGAATAGTCTTCCTTGTTGTGCTTTAACAAGTATCACTACATAACTTTTCTTTAGCACATGATATCATTTCTAGTGAAAGAAACAAAGACACTTACACTGTCTATGTGCTCTTTTTAATGAGCAAAACCTTCATGTTTCATGTTATACCAATATTCTATAATTTATGAATATAAATAGTGATCTGCTTTGAAATATAATGTACATTTATATTTTGTGATATTTAATATGAATTTAAATTGATTATTTTCCTTTCATATGTGTGAATGCATACTTAATATAACCAAGTTGAGTTGATAAATTAATATTATGCTTAACAAAAATTTTCCACTCACAACTTGAAGCAACTAAAATTTATTATTATTTTACAATGTATGTTATAGTTATAGTAGGATATTTTAAAGAAAAACTATTATTCATTATACTGAACCAGTAAGTGGTTTTCTTCAGCATGATATTCATGCAATTTAGTTGGCTGGACATAAATAAAGTATTAACATTAGAGATTCATGAAATTATTTTTGAGCTTCTGTTCAGTACAAATTCTTTTAAAGAGTCACAGATTACATAATCTTAGAGTAAAGAAAAAAATTTGAGATAATCAGATTTAATCTCCTTTTATAGAAAGGATAAAAATTAGTAGGCTTAAGTATGAACACTTAATTTTTGTCCCCTTCAGGCTGGGAATCCAGTTTCCTCAGTTCCCAGGCTTCCATTCCATCTTTTTCTCTTAGAATTATGCATATGCAAATACCAAACAAAAAGGCTCATTTTTTTTTTTCCTTTCTTTCTTGTTTCTTGAGACATAGTCTTGCTCTGTCACCCAGGCTGAAGTGCAGTGGCACAACCCTGGTTTCCGGCAACCTCCGCCTCCCAGGCTAAAGCAATTCTGGTTCCTCAGCCTCCCAAGTAGCTGGGATTATAAGCATGTAATACCACTCCCATATAATTTTTTGTATTTTTAGTAGAGACAAGGTTTTGCCATGTTGGTCAGTCTGATCTCAAACTCCTGGCCCCAATTGATTCACTCACCTCAGCTTCCCAAAGTGCTGGGATTATAGGCATGAGTGACTGCACCCGGCCAAGACTCAATTTTTCAAACAACAAAGTGTATTCTTAGTTCTAATTCCTCTCAAACCTCAATTTTAATAATTTTTTTCCCTCTCTTTCCCACCTTTTGTACCCTCATTTAATTATCCCAAAATGCTAGCAATTGTGATACTTTTGTTTAATAAAAATAAATATAAAATAGTAATCATTTAATATAACTTTGATAAGATGAAGTTTTTTTTTTTTTGCTAAAAAGCCATTTTTGTTAACCAGAAGAGGGTGAAGAAGAATTAAGATATATATAAAAAATTAAACCTCACTTAAAAAAATCAAATTTACATAGGTATAGTTAGCATACATTAAGATTCAAATATTTACAGTATAGTTGTGATATTTACAAATATTTACAGCATACAATGTACTTTGATAACTTGTGAAATATATATTCACCCAGGAAACCATCACCAAAATTAAGGTAATGAACACATCTATCTCCTTTATAAGTTCCCTCTGCCTTTGATAATCCTGCCCCTCTCTGCCTTATTTCCCTGCAACAACTGATAATACTTTCTGTCACAATAAATTTGTTTGCATGTCAATTACATTTACAATTTATAAATGTATAAAAATAATGGAAAAAGAAAATTACCATTTGGTTAATACCACTTGACCAACACATCGGTAATACTTGTAACAAGCAAGAATCATTAACAGATGCTAAAATAGGTGGGTGAAAGTATGAAGAGACACAAGATATTTATATAGTCTCAAAGTATATTCCCATGAGATTACCAAGGGGAAAATATTAATTTTGCAATAAAGATGATGGAGAGGATAAGACATGAGGAATTACTATAGAAATAATGGTTGAAAACTTCTCATATTTTTTGAAAGACAAAAAATATACAAATTTAAGAGGTTTGGAAAACCCCAAACAGCATACATTTAAATAAAACCATATACAGAGAGAGCATAATAGAGTCATTTTGTTTACAGTAGGTAGTGAGTCAGACTTGAGCGGGGGAGGAGAGAGCTCCCCCAACCCACTAGGAATGCCAGGCCACCATCCATGATGGTCAGGTGGTTGTTATACTACCTCTCTAAAATAGTAATTGGTCACAGCCAGCACCAGGGAGAGGCAGTTTCCCAATAGATAAAAGCACCTGAAATTGGTAATCAGCAGCTTTCAGGAACTGGGCAAGTGGGCTTAATCATAGACATTAAAAGGCAAAATGCTGGAGTATGACCTTTGAGGGGCATTCCACCAAAAAAGGGAAGAAAGAGGTGAGCATGTATACAATTCCAGAAAACCCACTATGCATGCTCACCTCCTAGGAGCTATTTGCATGCAGGCAGCTCAGTCTAAGAAAACAATCAAGGGAAAAGGGGCACAAAACACTAGAAGTCAGTCATGTGAAATCCTAGGTTCAAGGTCCAATGGGGCACTTGACCTTTAAGATGACTCCTTGGGCTTCTTCCAAATGCACTTTCCTTTCTTTTGTTTCTGCTCTAAAGCTTTTTTCAACTTTTTAAAAATTATACTTTAAGTTCTGGGGTACATGTGCAAAATGTGCAGGTTTGTTACATAGGTATACATGTGCCATGGTGGTTTGCTGCACCGCATCAACCTGTCATCTACGTTAGGTATTTCTCCTAATGCTATCCCTCCCCTAGCCCATACCCCTGACAGGCCCTGGTGTGTGATATTCCCTCCCTGTGTCCATGTGTTTTCATTGTTCAACTCCTACTTATGAATGAGAACATGCGATGTTTGGTTTTCTGTTCTTCTGTTACTTTGCTGAGAATGATGGTTTCTGGCTTCATCCATGTCCCTGCAAAGGACATGAACTCATACTTTTTTGTGGCTGCATTGTATTCCATGGTGTATATATGCCACATTTTGTTTTTCCAGTCTATCATGTCTATCATTGATGGGCATTTGGGTTGGTTCCAAGTCTTTGCTATTGTGAACAGTGCCACAATAAACCTATATGTGCATGTGTCTTTATAATAGAATGATTTATAATCCTTTGGGCATATACCCAGTAATGGGATGGCTGGGTCAAATGGTATTTCTAGTTCTAGATCCTTGAGGAATCATCACACTGTCTTCCACAATGGATAAACTAATTTATACTCCCACCAACAGTGTAAAAGCATTCCTACTTCTCCAAATCCTCTCCACTCTAACTGGAATGAGATAATATCTCAATATGGTTTTCATTTGCATTTCTCTAATGACCAGTGAAGATGAGCTTTTATTCATATGTTTGTTAGCTGCCTAAATGTCTTCTTTTGAGAAGTGTCTGTTCATATCTTTCAAGCACTTTTTGATGGGATTTTTTTTTCTTGCAAATTTGTTTAAGTTCTTTGTAGATTTTGGATATTAGTCCTTTGTCAAATGGATAGATTCCAAAAATTTTCTCCCATTTTGGAGGTTGCCTTTTCACTCTGATGATAGTTTCTTTTGCTGTGTAGAAGCTCTTTAGTTTAATTGGATCCCACTTGTCAATTTTGGCTTTTGTTGCCATTTCTTTTGGTGTTTTAGTCATGAAGTCTTTGCTCATGCCTATGACCTGAATGGTATTGCCTAGGTTTTCCTTTGGGGTTTTTATGGTTCTAGGTCTTACATTTAAGTCTTTAATCCATCTTGAGTTAATTTTTGTATAAGGCGTAAGAAAGGGGTCCAGGTTCAGCTTTGTGCATATGGCTAGCCAGTTTTCCCAACACCGTTTATTGAATAGGGAATCCTTTTTCCATTGACTGCTTTTGTTAGATGGTTATAGATGTGTGATGTTATTACTGAGGCCTCTGTTCTGTTCCACTGGTCTATATATCTGTTTTGGTTCTAGTATCATGCTGTTTTATTGACGGTAGCCTTGTAGTATAGTTTGAAGTCAGGCAGCCTGATGCCTCCAGCTTTGTTCTTTTTGCTTAGGATTGTCTTGGCTATACGGGCTCTTTTTTGGATTCAGGTGAAATTTAAAGTAGTTTTTTCCATTTCTATGAAGAAAGTCAGTGGTATGTTTATGTGGATAGCATTGAATCTATGAATTACTTTGGGCAGTATGGCCATTTTCATGATATTGATTCTTCCTATCCATGAACATGGAATGTTTTTCCATTTGTTTGTGCCCTCTCTTATTTCCTTGAGCAGTGGTTTGTAGTTCTCCTTGAAGAAATCCATAACTTGTAAGTTATATTCCTAGTTATTTAATTCTCTTTGTAGCAATTGTGAATGGGCGTTTGCTCATGATTTGGCTCTCTGTTTGTCTGTAAATAGTATACAGGAATGCTAGTGATTTTTGCACATCGATTTTGTATCCTGAGACTGCTGAAATTGCTTAACAGCTAAGGAGATTTTTGGCTGAGATGATGGGGTTTTCTAAATATACAATTATGTCATCTGCAAACAGAGATAATTTGACTTCCTCTCTTCCTATTTGAATACGCTTTATTTCTTTCTCTTGCCTGACTGCCCTGGCAAGAACTTCCAATACTATGTAGAATAGGAGTGTTGAGAGAGGGGATCCTTGTCCTGTGCTGGTTTTTAAAGGGAATGCTTCCAATTTTTGCCCATTCAGTATGATATTGGCCATGGGTTTGTCATAAATAGCTCTTATTATTTTGAGATACGTTCCATGAATACCTCGTTTATTGAGAGTTTTTAGCATGAAGGGCTGTTGCATTTTGGCAAAGGCCTTTTCTGCATCTTTTGAGATAATCATGTGGTTTTTGTCATTAGTTCTGTTTACGTGATGGATTATGTTTATTGATTTGCATATGTTGAACCAGCCTTGAATTTCTGGGACACATTTAAAGCAGTGTATAGAGGGAAATTTATAGCACTAAATGCCTATAGAAAAAAAGCAGGAAAGATCTAAAATTGACACCCTAACATCATATTTAAAAGAACTAGAGAAACAAGAGCTAACAAATTCAAAAGCTAGCAAAAGACAAGAAATAACTAAAGTCAGAGCAGAACTGAAAGAGATAGAGACACAAAAAACCCTCCAAAAAAATCAATTAATCCAGGAGCAGTTTTTTTTTTTTAAAAGATCAACAAAATAGATAGACTGATGGCCAGACTAATAAAGAAGAAAAGAAGAAGAATCAAATAGATGCTATACAAAATGATAAAGGGGATATCACCATTGATCCCACAGGAATACAAACTATCATCAGAGAATAGTATAAACACCTCTACACAAATAAACTAGAAAATCTAGGAGAAATGAATACATTCTTGGCTACGTACACCCTCCCAAGACTGAACCAGGAAGAAGTCAAATCCCTGAATAGACCAATAACAAGTTCTGAAATTGAGGCAACAATGAATAGCCTATTAATAATCACAGAAAAAGTCCATGCCAGGCAGATTCACAGCCAAATTCTACCAGGTGTACAAAGAGGAGCTGGTGCCATTCGTTCTGAAACTATTCCAAACAATAGAAAAAGAGGGAATCCTCTCTAACTTATTTAATGAAGCAGCATCATCCTGATACGAAAACCTGTCAGAGACACAACAAAAAAAGAAAATTTCAGGCCAATATCCCTGTTGAACATCGATGTGTAACTCTTCAGTGAAATACAGGTAAACAGAATCCAGCAGCACATCAAAAAGCTTATCCACCATGCTCTAAAGCTTTTTAATAAATTTTCACTCCTGCTGTGAAACTTACCTCAGTCTCTTTTACTTCCTTATGCCTTTCAGTTAAATTCTTTCTTCTGAGGAGGCAAGAATTGAGATTGCTGTAGACCTGTACAGATTCACTGCTGGTAGCTTGGATAACTTCCTCCACTAACAGTTTGACTTGTGTTAAGAATATGTAAAGAATTTCTACATCTTAATAAGAACAGGACGAACAAGGTGCCAATGGCTTATGCCTGTAATCCCAGTACTTTGCAGGGCTGAGGCAAGAGGATCGCTTTAGCTCAGAAATACAAGACTAGCCTGGGCAACATAGTGAGACCTTGTCTCTAATAAAAAAAGTAATAAATCAAATGGGAGGATCACTTGATCCCAGGAGGTCAAGGGTACAATGAGGTGTGATCCTGTCCCTGCATTCCTGCCTGGGTGACAGAGTAACTGCCTCAAAAGGAATAAAAAAAATCCTTCCAATTGTAAAAATGCACATTTCACAAGGAAAGTTATATACATGTCCAATAAGAACATGAAAAAAAAATGCTTAACAGTTGCTAAGACAATACAAAAGAAAAACCAGAATTAGATATCACTATATACCCTTTAGAAAGGCCAAAGTTAAAACAAAATTGGCAATATCAAGTGTTGGCAAGGATGTGTCAACATGAAACTTAATTGCTTAAAAACTGTAAATGTTTCCCTAACCCTTTAGGATAAAATTCACATGTTTTAGCATGCTGTAACTGTTTGTCTTAATTTGATACCGGCCCACATGATATTATTATGCACACACCTTGACTTTCAGGTGAAGAACCTTATTATCTCCATGCCTTGGCAATCTTCCCTCTGGTGATATCTTTATTCTCATTTTTATTTATATAAGGAATACCTTATTCTTCATGTATAAGCTTCTCTGGAAATTCATCTGTAACATCTCCATGGAGGGTTAGAAATTCCCCTCTGTGTGCTACTGTAGCACTGTATAGAAACTCTTACATTTTAAGAGTCATAACATCATTACATTTCTATTTTACTTAATTTAAATATTATCTAACCCAGGAGAGACTATAAACCCTCTTGAGAATAGAAATTCTATTTAATTTCATGTACAATAAAACAAAATAAGTACAGTGCCTGAAATATTGGCTCTTAAAGTTGCTTAGAGCTGACTACATATTCAACATTTATCATTGCTAAATTAACACCACACTGAGTGATAGATGAGTTAATTTATAGGAACAATATTGGCCAGAATTTCATTTTATTATTTTTGGAAACCACAGAAAGAAGAGAAAGACATAAAAGAAGGAAAAGATTATAAATATATTAACAATATTTTTGTGATGTAGTCTGGATTTTATATGTTTGTATATGTCTGCAGAAAGAAGTGGGATTCTCTGATGTTTACATTTTGCCTTAGGCTTATGTTAGACATTTATTAGTTCAAGAGCTTCTGATGCAATATTTTTTTGTTTGTGTTAGTGTAATTCCTATGTACCCTGACATCAATGTGGTTGATTCAAATTTTAAACTCTTTGAAATGGAGAGTTCAAATCTAGATGTCATTAATTAGTTGATAAATTTGGATTGTGTTTTGCTTTGGAGAAAAAATAGAGTGGTTACTATTTGTACATCACTGTAAAAATACCTAGAAATTTCAAAGAATCAAAAATATCACATATTTCTTATGCTTACCTACATTTCAGCCCAAGGGATCTAGTTCTCTGAATAAAACTAAACTAAATTAAAGCAACCACAACAGCAATCTTGCCTCAATGGCATCGTTTTTACTGCATCTTTCCTAAAACAATTCATAAATAAATGAGTAGAACATGTTCCATTTTCACCTTTAGAGACAACTTCTATATTAAAGTTTGAAAAGTTGTCCCTTGTTTTATTCAGGTCTCTATTAAAAGGCCACTTTATCAAATATGTCATAACCATTGACATAAAAAACCACCCTTTCTCACTCCACGAACCACTGCTTTATTTTATTCTTAATTAATTACACATTTATTGGCTTTTAATTGCCTGCCATTCCTTAACAAAATATATATTTCATGAAAATAGGAACACTGTTTTGTTCAATGCAGTATTCCTAGTAACATGAATACTGCCTTAGCCTTAAAGAGTATGCAAACAATTTTATTAAGTGAATGAATGACCTTAGTTAGATATTTTGTCCTAAAAGAAGTGTAGATCGGTTTATACTTCATTGTCTGCTGGGTAAAAAAAAAAATGAATTTTTATCAGGCTATAATTACCCATATTCACTAAATTTATACCAAAGGAAGGAAATTTTTATTTTCTTAATTTCACTCTTACTTTGCTATTTACTAAAATTTGATTTCCTTATCTGTAAAAAAGAAATAATAATATTTACTAGAGATATTACAAAGTCCATATTTGACTTGAATTTTGCAAAACTCTTCTCTTTGGTATCAGATACAGATCTGATCTTTGGAAGAATGAATTATTGAATATCCAGTTAAACACATTTTGCCATTCCTAAACCATAAGGTAACCATAATCAATGTGTGTGACTGTCACATTAATTACCTTTAAAATATTAGTGGTATATATAAGATGTATCATTTGGATTTATTTTTAATATCTGCATATTTACTATCTTAGAAGTATAAGAATTCTAGATAACTCCACATGGAAAAAGACAAAATCAAAATTTCATTGTGTGCTTTACATATTGAAATTTATTAATCTTATGACATTGCAAAAATTATGTAAATAATAATTCTTACAAATAATGAAGAACTTCAAAATAAGCAAATAAAAATAGAATTAACAATATAAATATTGAGAACCTATATGTTACATGATTTTAGAAAAATATTGTAAACTTTAAGCATTTGTATATAAATATACATTCTTAGAAACATGTTAATAAGACAGAACAATAATATCAGATATAATTTTAATAAGTGTAGAACTATATAGAGTACTAGGAGTCCTTTTATTAAATCATAATAGACATATATAGTATCAGGGTACATGTGCTATATACTCATATAATGATATAGTTATATAATTATTACAGATTGAGTCAGTGGACTTAGAATGTTTATCATCTTAAATATTAGTCTTAAGACTTTATTCCAAAACTATTCAAATTCTTCTTTCCTAGTTATTTTGAAATGTATGAGAGATTATTATAAACTATAGTCACCCTACTAACACTATATCTTATTATTTCTTCTATTAAACTGTGTATTTATATCCATTAATCAGCTTCTCTTTATCTCCTCTCCGACCTCCCCTTCTCAGCCTCTGGTAACCAACAATCTACTCTACTTTGTTTTGATATTCCATTTTTTTTAGCTCTCATATATGAATGAGATGAGATATATGCCATTTTGTACTTGGCTTATTTCACTTAATGACCTCCAATTCTATCCATGTTGCTGCAAATGAGAGGATTTCATTGTTTTTCATGGCTCAATAATATTTCATTGTGTACATATACCACATTTTCTTTGTCCATTCATTCACTGATAGGCCCTTAAGTTGATTACATATTTTGGCTATTGTGAATAGTGCTGCAGTAAACACTTGAGTGCAGACATCTCTTCAAAATATTCATTTCCTTTCTTTTGCATATATGCCCAGTAATAGAATTCCTGGACCATATTGGAGTTCAATTTTTAGCTTTATGAGGAACTGTCATACTGGAGGTTGTAGTAGTGGTTGTACTAATTTATATTCCCACCAACAGTGTACAAAGGTTCTTTTTTTGCTGCATCCTTATCAGTATCAATTACTGCCTGTCTTTCTCATAAAAGCCATTTTAACTGGGGTAAGATAATACCTTATTGCAGTTTTGATTTGCATTTCCCTGATGATTAGTGATACTGAGCATTTTTTCATATACCTATTGACCATTTATATGTCATCATTTGAGAAATGTCTGTTTAGAGCATTTGTCCATTTTTTATTAGATTATATATTTTTTGCTATTCAGTTGTTTGAGCTTCTTATATTCTAGTTACTAATACCTTGTCAAGTGGATAGTTTGCAAATATTTTCTTCCATTCCGCGGCTTGTCTCTTTACTTTGTTGATTAGCTCCTTGGCTGTGCAGAAGCTTTTTAGCTTGATGCAATCTCAATTGTCTACTTTGGCATCAGTTGCTTGTGCTTTTGAGATTTTACACAAAAATTCTTTGCTAAGACCAAATTCCTGCAGCAATTTCCCAATTTTTTTTGGTAGTTTCAGGTCTCAGATTTAAATGTTTATTTCATTTTATTTTGTATATTGAGAGATAAGTTTTATTCTTCTGCATGTAGTTAACCCATAAAGGAATCACAGTATTAAATACAGTAAATGTTAACAATTACATCTTTTTCTAGTTGTTTAATTCCACTGAGGTCAATAGAATTAATCTTTTTTTATACGGAGTCTCACTCTGTCGCCAGACTGGAAACCAGTGGCGTGTTCTTGGCTCGCTCCAACCTCTGCCTCCCAGACTCAAGCGATTCTCCTGACTCAGCCTCCTGAGTAGCTGGTACTATAGGTGTGTGCCACCACACCCAGCTAATTTTTGTATTTTTAGTAGAGCTGGGGTTTCACTATGTTGGCCAGGATGGTCTCAATCTCTTGACCTTGTGATCTGCCCACCTCGGCCTTTCAAAGTGCTGGGATTACAGGAGTGAGCCACTGTGACTGGCAGAGGCCACTAGACATTTTTGAAAAGTAAAACTGTATTTTTAAATTCTTCCCATCCAGTATAACTAAATTAAAAGTGCTACATCAATTTCCTGAAAACAGAAAACTTCAAAATGATGTTAAATCATATCCATGATAAATCATCTTTGATCTAGTGGATGAATCCATCTTTGATTCATTACATTTTAATGAAAATGTAAAGATTTACGGAGAATGGGAAATATGGTTAAAGAAAAATTAAGTACCTAGGAAATAAATAATTTCTCTACCAACCAGAGCTGAAAATGAGCATTTATTGTGTGCTATTATAAATTCAGGAGCAATCTAGCAGCTAGTGTGAAGAGACACTCTTCTTCTTACAGTATAATTTCATAGGTTTAATACTTGGCTTCTTAAATATTTTAGTAAATAAGTTATAATTACATTCTGGAGATTATTTCAGGTGTATTCTTTTAATAAAGAGATTTAATTCATAACTACAACTCAGTCTCTGCTTCTATTAAATACATTAACTTTTCATACTGACCTATTCAGTGTTTGACCAATATTAACACTTGGTAATAGTTAAAGATTACATGATTGACTAACATACAGTGCCTTGTTATAAGAAGTGCACAGTTAAGTAAATATGGTTGGTAATCCAATTTTAGAAACATGTAAGTGCTTAAGTGTCAAACGAAGCAGTTTTCCTCCTTTGTTCTTTCTAAAGTAACAATGTGGAATGATTTTTCCTAATTCTTGATAATTGTCTTTGCATAAATAACAGTTTACTGTGTTTTCAAAATGAATAACACACATTCATTTTCATGAATTTCCATGCAAAGAATCATTAGAAATGCTTACAGAAACATAAATTCTTATGGGAAGAGTCCTTCTTGATGGCTGACCAGAGACACTTGACAGTCAACAAAAAGCAAACAAAACAAATAGATAATCACAGGTGAAATGGAGCATCTAAGAAAGACCATTCAGCAGGGAAATGACAAGGAACATCTAAGGCACGGAAGGACAGAGAAACAAGGCAGCTAGTCCAGAGAACTAAGCAAGCAAGCCAGCCTGGCAAGGATCAGCTGGGAGCTAGAAGAGGCTCCCTAGTGTGGGAGAAAAGTAAGAGAGAAATCCTGAGTGGTCCACATTTTCACTGCAGACTTTTGCAGTCCTAGCCATCAGAAAACCCCTTGGCCATTCTAGGCCCTGATACTGTTTCAGGGTGCTTGCTGCCTGGAATCTGCATAATGGAATTGTTGCAAAGAGAAAACTCATACTCAAACACCTTTAGGACCTAAGTAGCTGCAGCATGGTGTCATTTTGAGAACCGAAGTTTCATCAGAGTGCATGCACTCAGACACCATCAACACTGATTAAAGCTGAAGAAATCATGTGAAGACTAGACTTCTGTATACACTCAGAATGAAAGCTAAAGTGTCCTATCCAACAAACCCATAGATACAATTAAAGGAAAAAGTATTTTCCTGTGAAAAACAATCCAAAAAATTGAAAGAAGTTACTATTATATCAGGTATCAATGTAAGGACACAAGAAATATGAAAAAGCAAAAAAAAAAAAATTACACCTCCAAAGGAAACAATAATTATCCACCAATAAATTGCCAAAAAAAAACCAAATCTATGAAAAGCCTGTAAAATACTTAAAAATAATGTGACCAAAGAAATTCAGTGAGATAAAAGAGAACACACACACACACACACACACATAATACAAAGACATCAGAAAAACAATTCAGGATAGAAATGAGAAATTAACAGGTAGATACGATAAAGAAGAACTAAACAGAAATTCTGAAAGTGAAGAATTTAGTGAATGAAATAAAAAATACAACTGAGATCTTCAACAATAGTCTAGATCAAGCAAAAGAAAGAATTTCTAATCTTGAGAATTGTTCCTTTGAAATAACCCAGTCAACTTGCCTCCCAAAAAAGAAAAAGATAAAAAATAAAGAATAAAAAAAGCAATAAAGAAAGCCTGTAGGACATATGGGGCACAATAATGTGAACACATATTAAGATTTTGAGTGTTCTGAAAGAAGAAGAGCTGGAAAATGTTACAAAAGCCTATTTAACAAAATAATAGCTAAGATTTTTTCATGTCTTGCAAGATATATAGAAATCAAGATAGAGAAATATTAATATTGTCAATTAGATTCAACACCAAAAGTTCTGAGAAACATTACAGTTAAATATTCAAAAGTCAAATACAAAGATAAAGTTCTAAAACTGCAAGAGAAAACCATCAAGACACATAAAGAAAACCCCATCAGACTAACAAATTTCTCAGGAGAAATCTTAAGGCTAGGATGAAATGGGACAATATGTTCAAAGTGCAAAAAGAAAAGAAATGTCAGCCAAGAATATTATATTCATCAAAGCTGTCCTTCAAAAATGAAGGAGAAATAAAATCTTTCCCAGAGTAGCAAAAACTGAGGGAATTCATCATCAGTAGATCTACCTACAAGAAAGGCTTAAGGGATTTCAACAATAGGAAGTGAAAGGAAAATATATACCGTAATGATATATATCAGCTGAAAGCTGATAAATGGATCAAGACAAGGATGCCCACTTTGACCACTCCTATTTAATATAGTACTAGAAGTTCTAGCCATCACAAACAGGCAAAAGAAAGAAACAAAAAACATACTAGTTATTAAAAAAGGACATCAAATATTCTCTTTCTGCAGATGATATGACCTTATACATAGAAAAACTTAAAGATTCTATCAAAAAACTCATAGAACTGATGAACAAAGTAAATTTTCAGAACATAAAATAAACATACAAAATTAATAACTTTCTATACACCAATAATGAACTAGCTAAAAAAGAAATTGAAAATGCAGTCTTATTTGTAATAGCTACAAAAAAACTAAAATGTCTAGGAATAAATTTGAACAAGGAGGTGGAAGAACTCTACAAAGAATATTACAAAACACTGATGAGAGAAATTGAAGATCACACAAACAAATGGAAAGACATCTCAGTGCTCATTGTTAATAATTAATATTGCTACAGTAATCATACAACCCAAACCAGTCTACAGATTCAATGCAATATTTATCAAAATACCAATGGCATTCTTCATAGAAATAGGAGAAAAGAATTATCAAATTTGTGTGAAACCACAAAAGACCCAAATAGCTAAAGCAATAAGCAATCTTGAGCACAAAGAGCAAAGCTGGAGTCATCACATTACCTGAGTTCAAAATATACTACAGAGCTGTAATAATGAAAACAGCATTATATTGGGGAAAAAAAAAACCCAGATACATAGACCAATAAAACAGAATGGAGAACCTCAAATAAATCCATGTGTTTAGAACCAACTGATTTTTGTCAAAGGTGCCAATAACATATATTAGAGAATGGACACTCTAATCAATAAATCATGCTGGGAAAACCAGATATCCATATATGAAAAAGTAAAACTCTACCACTATCTTTCAACAAATTATCTAAAAATGAATTAAGAAACCCTTAGAAGTAAAACTCAAAACTATGAAGCTACTAGAAGAATTCACAGGAAAAGTGCTTCAGATCATTAGTGTACCAAAGATTTTATGGCAAAGACTTCAAAGTTATAGACAACAAGAAGACTAGAAGAATAATGAGAGCATATTAAACTAGAAGTCTTCTGTTTAGCAAAGAAAACAGTCAACAACATGAAGAAACAACCTGGTGAATGGGAAAAAATATTTGCAAACTATCCATTCAACAAAGGACTAATATCCAAAATATGCAAAGAACTCAAACAACAGCATAAAAACTATACAATCCTATTACAAAGTGGGCAGGCCAGGTGCAGTGTCTCACATATGTAATCCCAGCATTTGGGGAGGCTGAAGTGCGTGGACTGCTTGAGGCCAAGAGGTTGAGAGCAGCTTGGCCAACATAGCAGAACCCCATTTATATTTATCTATATTTTTAAAAAGTGGGTTAAGGGAGGGGGAGACAGAGCAAGATAGCTGAAGAAACTCTCCCACAATACTCAACCTACTGCCCTCCCCTGGCACTGGAACACCAAATGGAACAACTATATATGCAAAAATCACCTTCATAAGAACCAAAAATCATGTTAATGATCATAGCAACTGGTTTTTAACAACATATCAAGGAAAGAGGTACTGAAGAAAATAGGAAAGGCGCCTGGGTGCGGTGGCTCACGCCTGTAATCCCAGCACTTTGGGAGGCTGAGGCGGGTGGATCACCTGAGGTCAGGAGTTTGAGACCAGCCTGACCAACACGGAGAAACCCCATCTCTATTAAAAATACAAAATTAGCCAGGCGTGGTGGCACATGCTTGCAATCTCAGCTACTCAGGAAGCTGAGGCAGGAGAATGGCTTGAACCTGGGAGGTGAAGGTTGTGGTGAGCTGAGATTGTGCCACTGCACTGCAGCCTGGACAACAAGAGAAACACTCCGTCTCAAAAGAAACAACAAAAAAGGAAAGGCAGCCTTGAACTGGCAACCCTACCCATCCTCCATTTTCTGGCAGTGGCTGCATGTTATTAAGGGAGGATCTGTGCACTTAGGGAAGGCAGAGCCCAGTGATTATGGGACTTTCCATTGAAACTCAATGCTTCCTGTCATGGTCAAAAGCAGCACTGGACTGAATTCACCTGACACCCATGGAAGGAGCATGCAGATCATCTTCAGCCAGAAAGGAAATGTTCATTCCAGTGATCAGAACCTGAGTTCCAGCTAGCACTACTGCCACAGGCTAAAATGCCTTGGGGTCCTAAATAAACTTGAAAGGCAATCTAGATTACAAGGACTATGATTCCTGGGCAAGTTCTGGTGCTCTTCTGGGCTAAGAGCCAGTGGATTTGGGGTACATATGACATAATGAGCCTCCAGCGGGGGCAACCAAGAGAGTGCGTGTCATCCCTCCCACAGTCCCAGGCTGTGGAGCTTGCAGCTCCTAGGGAAACTCTTTCCTTGCTTGAGAAGGAGAGAGGGAAGAGTAAATAGAACTTTGTCTTGCAACTTGGATACCAGCTCAGCCACAGTAGAATAGCGCACCAGGCAGAGTCCTGAGGTCCTCATTTCAAGCCTTACCTCTCACATGACAATTCTAGACACACCCTGGGCCAGAAAGGAAGCCTTGAAAGTAAAGACTCATTCTGGTATGATCCATCACCTGTTGACTAAAGAGATTTTGTGCCTTGAATAAACATTAGTGGCAGCCATGCAGTACTTGCCACAGGCCTTGAGTGAGATTCAGTGCTTTACTGGCTTAAGGTGTGACCTAGCACATTTCCACCTGTAGTGGCCATGTGGGGAGACTCCTTATGCTCGAGGAAAAGGGAAGGAAGAGTAAAGGGGACTTTGTCTCACAGCTTGGGTACCAGATCAGCCACAGTGACTTGGCTCATTTATGGACATTTCTGGACCCACCCTGTAATAGAGGGGAGAACAGGCATGGAAGTTTTTGCCACAAGCTTACTGAAGAAAGAGACCCAAGCATGGAAATATTTGTCATAAGCTTGTTGAAGACTGTTTGGAACTTGAGTGAACATTGATGGTAGCCAGGAAGTACTCACTGAAAGCCTGTGGTAGTGGTGGCCATGGACAGAGATTTCTTCTGCTTGAGGAAAGGAGAGAGAAGAGTGGGAAAGACTTTGTCTTGTAGCATGGGTGCCGGTTCAGTCACAATAGAATAGAGCACTAGGTTGAATCTCAAGGTTCTTGACTTTAGGCGTAGGCTCCCAGACAGTATCTCTGGACTCACACTGGGCCAGAGGGAGCTTGTTACCCTCAAGGGAAGGACACAAGCCTGGCTAGATTCACTGTATGCTGATGGAAGAGCCATTGGGCCATGAGTGAACATTGGCAGTAATGAGGCAGTAATTGCCATGGGCCTTGGATCCGACTGAGTGCTGTTCTGGCTTCAGGTCTGACCCAGCACAGCCCCAGTGATGGTGGTCACAGGGGTATTGTGTCACCCCTTCCCCAGCTCCCAGCAGCTCAGTATGGAGAGAAAGACATTTTTGAGAGAAAGTAAGGGAAGAAAACAAGAGTCTTTCCATGTTAATCCAGTGAATCCCTCAGATCTTACCCAAGATCACCAAGACAGTACCTCTATTAATCTGCAAGAGCCACATATTTGTTGGTCTTGGGGTGCTCTCAAGGAAGATGCAACTGTAGTGACCAAATATTTTGATGACAACACAATTCCCTTTAAACACAGCCTTTCCAGGAAGGATGGGTGCAAATAAGTCTAGACTGCAAAGATGACAACATATGCCTAACTCTTCAATGTCCAGGTATCAACAAACATTCACAAACATTAAGAGCATCCAGGAAAACAGACCTTACCAAATGAACAACATAAAGCACCAGTGACTAATCCTGGAGTGACAAGATTTGTGATCTTTCAGACAAAGAATTCAAAATAGCTGTTTTGAGAAAGCTCAATTAAATTCAAGAAAACACAGAGAAGGAATTCAGAATCTGATCAGATGAATTTAACAAAGAGAATAAATTTTTTCAATTCAAGCAAAAAAATTTTGGAGCTAAAAATGCAATTGTCACACTGAAGTATGCATTAGAGTAAATTTATCTGATTGAATAAACAACCTAATGTTGGATCATAAAGAATGAGAAAAGCAAGAGCAAACCAAACCCAAAATTAGTAGAAGAAAGGAAATAATAAAAATAAAAGCAGAAATAAATGAAGTTGAAATAAAAAAACCCCACAAAAGATCAACAAAATAAAAAGTTGGTTGTTTAAAAAGATAAATAAAATTGATAAATCTTTAGTTAGATTAAAAAGAAAGAAAATCCCCTCCAAAAAATAAAATCAGAGATGAAAGGGAGACATTAAAACTGGTACCACAGAAAAATTCAAAGTATCATTAGAGACCACAATGAGCAATTAATTGTATGCTAATATATTGGAAAATCTAGAAGAAATTGATAAATTTCTAGACACATACAACCTAACAAGATAGAACCACAAAGAAATCAAAAATCTGAATAGATCAATAATAAATGATGGAGTGAAAACTGTAATAAAACATCTCCCAGTGAAGAAAAGCCTGGGACCTGATGGCTTCACTGCTGAATTTTAGCAAAAATTTAAACTAAATAAGAACTAAAAATTAATCTTACTCAAACTATCTGAAAGATAGAGGTGGAATGCATACTTCCAAACTCATTCTATGAGGCCAGTATTACCCTGATGCCAAAAACAAAGACACACAAAGAAAGAAAACTACAGGTCTAAATCCCTGACGAACATTGATATGAAAATCCTCAACAAAATTCTAGCAAGCCAAATTCAACAATATATTAAAAGTATCATTCACCATGACAAAGTGGGATCTCTCCCAGGAATGCAACGATGGTTCAATATACACAGACAAATCAATGTGATACATCATATCAATAGAATAAAGGACAAACATCATATCATTATTTCAATTGATGCTTTAAAAATTTGATAAAATTCAACATCTCTTCATGGTAAAATCCCTCAAAAATTTGGTAAAGAAGGAACATACCTCAACATAATAAATGCTATCTATGGCAAACCTCTTCAATCTATACACTGTACAACCCAGGAATTACAAGTTCAGAATTTGGAAGAAAAATCTCAGAGAAAAATATGAGTAGAAAGTGAAAAAGAATTACAAAGTAATAGAACATATTGGCAAAGATGATTGCAGCAAAGGAATCCTATTTGAATTGACTTTCATAGATTTTAGCACAATTCTCAATCCTGATCTCTTCAGCAAGTATTTAATTAACACATGGAGTATCTACTTTGTGTTAAGAACAGTGTTAATCAGTGAGATACAATAAACCAAACAGATTTCTTGCCCTCATGCAGCTTATATTTATCTAATAATTCTTGAGATATATTGCTACATTGTTTTATATAGTAACTATGATATAAAAATAAATATGTATTTGGTCTCGCCTCCTGGTTTCTGACACAGAGCTTTAAAAACTCTTATTTCCTGAGTGACAGGACTGATAGCAGTATCCTACACAGAGCTTCTAAATCTCTTGAAATTTTCTGGGTAATGGGAGGGTCTTTTAGTGTACTGAGGCTCTTGGTGAGCTCCTGAATAGCTTCTTGATAAGCACTGGTCACCAGAAAGATCAAGCTGTCATTAGAAGGTTGGAATTTCCAGCCCCACACTCTCATCCTCTGGGAGGGGACGAAGAGGTGGCAGTAAATTAATAATTCACCATTCCTACATGATAATACTTGCATAAAAATCCACAAACTACAGGGTGTGGAGAGCTTCTAAGTTGGTGAACACATACATGTGCTGAAAGGGTAGGACATTCTAATTTCACAGGGACAGAACAGAGTCTCCTCTGCTCCAAACCCTGCTGGGCTTTGCTGTATGTACCTCTTCATCTGGCTGTTTATTTGTATCATTTATAATATGCTTTATAATAAATTGTAAGTGTAGGTAGTGTTCCCCTGAGTTCTGTGACTATTAAGCAAGTTATGGAAATTGAGAGAGTTGTGGGAACTCCCTAATTATAGCCAAGTTGGAGAAGTAAAGGTATCTTTGGCACCAAATGCTTATGGCTGGTGTCTGAAGTGGAGACAGACATATGAGAATGAGCCCTTAGCCTGTGGAATTTGCATTAAGGCTAGCTTGTTAATGCTATAATTAAATTAAATAGTGGCATACTCAATTGGTGACTAGACAATTGGAGAATTGCTTGGTATGAAAAATCCACATTTAGTGTTAGTATTGTGAGTAGAGAAACACTTTTCCTTACTACTTTAAATGACATTGTGTCCAATAGATGTTTGATAGTAAGGAGAAATATAAAGCTTACATCAGTACAAAGTGACATCCAGAAGGAGTCATTCTTGCATATTTTGGCAAATGTTAGTACTTTGAATCATAGAGGATATCAGCAAGTACTCAAGTCATACACAGGTTTTGATGGTGTTACTGTAATTTCAGAATGAATTGGTACATAAAATTGCATATCCATTCAACATACTTTGTCATTTTCAAATAGTTTTTTTTTTCTGGAACAACCTTCCTCAGATTGTTATGTGACAGGTAATTTGCTGGTCAGAACTGTTAGCACAAAGAAAGAGCTTTTGAATTGCCATGTTTTTATCCTTTTCCTACCTCAAGGCTTTTCATAGTAAGAGTAAACAAATGTAGTACACTTTCCTGGAAGGTATAGAAATTTCATTATAAAAATGCCTGAGTGTCAGCTTCAAAGAATTAGTAATTAAATATTTTCTCTATTTTGATTGCAATGTTAAGAAAACTTTTAAAAAAGGCAGGTGAAACTCAGTTTTATGTCTTTACAATCATTATATTCCAAGACTATATGAAGGGAGCAGACATGAAAGTAAATGAATGTGATACATTAAGTTAGTATGAAAATACAATAATACATATCTCAGGTCTAATTCTGTAACATTTATTTAGACACATAGATAGAAGTATGTAAATTATAAGTGATTATACTTAAAGAAATACAAAAAATGTAGCTGTAAGTTTGAGTTGAAATATTGCACACAAATCCATAATTCTAATTTAAGATTAATGCTCTCCTGATTATACCCAATGAATGTAAGCAGACATTTTGTCTCCCAAACTAGTTTTGTCTGATTAAATATTTTGTGATGTGTTAATGCTAAACTAATACCTATGTTGTGAAGAGATTTCTAACTACATCATTACTTTACATTATGAATTACCATGAATTGCCTACACTCTCGTGTCCATCAGCCTGTGAAAATTTATTTGATGTCTATTATAAAATTGGTGGTGTGAGTACACTTTGATATATCTGCTACTCTCCATCCTCCAACAATAATAAGCACATTATTATAGTTTGTGATTAACTCATGGTGGTTTAATTATATGGTGGCCTACACAGTTAGCTCTCACAAAGAGTTATTCTGTTTGTCGCATAATTTTTTAAAGAAATGCTTTTTGTAACGTTTAACTATTCATCATGAAGACAAAATAGTTTAATACAATCACTAGAGTCCAAACTTGATTTTGGACATGTTTGCATAAAATAGATAACACAAAGATACTTTGTATAAATCTTGCCAGTAACTGTTTTTCTTGTTTTTATAGATTCTCCATCTTTGAAATTTGTTTCTATTTAGGTTAAGAGTGTCATTGATTTAAAATTTACCATATCACTTAAAAATTTTAATAAGTTTTAATCACTGTTGTTGGAACATAATACACATTCTTTTATTTAGTGGAAAAACTCAATAGAAAACTATGAGAACTTGGTTTCTATCTCTGATATAAAAATCTTAAGCTTGTTAAGATTTTTAAAGCTATTGCCAAAGGATAATTAGCTCTACCATGTACCAAAACAGGAATGAGATGAAAGATTTCTGGAAAAAGTGACATACAAATTTAAATTTAAGACTTAAATGTACTCATGATGGAAAAATTGAACAAAATTTGATGCAGCTAGCTGAGCTCATTAATCAGTAAACTGAATTATTTTATTTAGGATGAAGAGAAAATGAAATGTAGAATAGGATGAAGAAAATGAAAATGCAGGTGCACTGACTGAGATAATTATGGTGGTAGATTATTAGTTTTTTTTCTCAATTCCACTAGAACTGCTACAAAAATCAAAATGACAGTCTCTTGATTTTTGACATTATATGAGATTAACTTTTCACTTCTATATCACATTTCATAAGCAAATAATCAGAACAATAATATTATCTTTAAAATAAATAGTGATGAAAGAGTACACAGGTATGATCAAAAATAAATTTAAAACTAAAAATTTACTCATACATTAGAAATGTAACTAAACATGAAAGAGCTGTTTCAGAAAGATAACTATCATGAATCAGTTCTGATGAAATATTCTTATGAGAATTCTAAAGCTAACTTTATTTAATTTTTTATAAGTTTTCTGGATGGTTAAGTCCATTTACAAATTATCAGAATGCTGTATTCTTTGTAGGGTAAAACTTAATTCATATACTATTTAGTATTTTTATATTGGTTGGTATGCAGAAGTTGTACTAAGGTAATGTTTTATTATTTATCAAGAAAGAATTTGCTATTTAAGGATTCAATCATCGAAATCAAGTACTTTAAGAATATTATTTTTATGTTATTTCAGCTGTATTATTATATTTGTTAGGAGCAGAGAATTATTTTATTGCTGCATGTTATGGCATGAATGTTTGTATTCCCCCAAAATTCATTTATTGAAATCCTAACCCCAAAGCTGATGGTATTAAGAGGTGGGGCATTTTGGGAGGTAATTAAGTCATAAAGATGAAGCCTTCATGACTAGGATTAGTGCCCTTATAAAATAATTCCAGGGGAGCTTGATTGCCTTTTCCACTTGTGAGGAAACAGAAAGAAGGCACTGTCGGTGTCTTCTGCAAGGAGGCAACTTCTTACCAGACACCTAATCTGCTGGCACCTTCATTTTGAACCTCCTACCTTTCAGAACTGTGAGAAATAAATTTCTATTGTTTATGAGCTGCCTGTTTATGGTATATCGTTATAGCAGCCTGAACAGACTAAGTCACTGTACTAAAATTATACAGCAATGTTCTCCCTTTTTCATTATTAGAACATATGAAATTTCTGTATGAAAGCAAATTTTATAGTATGAGTAGGGATAATAAAAATATCTTTCAAAAAGCATTTCTTGTTAAATACAAGTTGTAAAAGTTTTAGATTTTAGAAGTTGCCAGAAATGAGAGCTGTTCCACCAATATCTAATTAGCAGTAAATTAAAGCCAATTAACAAAAGAGGAATTGTCTGTACCAAAGAGGCATAAAATATGCTCCTCTTTAAAGTTAAATTATGTAGAGTTTTCAAATATGCAATACTCAAATGTATTTTAAAGTAAAACAATTGACTTAATCATTGTAAGTAATATTTAAATTTTACATCAATTTTACTTATTAATGCAGAAAATGTCTGTTTTGATGAAGATTGTTTGACAGAAAAAAGTATTAATCAATGTAAGTGAATTAATGCAACTTTTCTTTTTCCTTCAGGAAATATAAATAATAAATTCTGAGAATAGAAAATATTTATTACTACAATATTTTTTCAAATTGGTAAATTACTAAATTTTAAATTTATTTTTGTGACAAAACGGAAAATTTTTGTAGGCTTCTATTTAAGTTTAATTCAAGTAATTGAAAGTTTGAATATCTATGAGAGGTTCACAACTACTTTCCCAGAAAATACAGTTCTGTTTTTATGTGAAGCTGTTTAAAACATGACTACACTTTTTTTCTTTTCTCTTTAGAGAGTTCTTACTTCACATAGGAAGTCAAATTTAAGATTGGTTAGCCATATGTTACAATTCATTTTTAATCTGTATCAGATGGAAAATATATAGTAGAAATGACATACCAGTCTTTTTTTTTTTTTTTTTTTTTTTTAATAATCTCTTTTTGCTGCCTTGGTATTCTTTTTTTTTTTTTTTTTTTTTTTTTTTTTGGAAAAGAGAGGAAAGATAGTGAGAGTGAAAGAAAGAAAAAAAAAAGAATGTACGAGAGAAAGAAAGAGGAAGAAAAAGAGGGAGAGAGAACAGGATTCTTGTTCTACTGCCCAGGCTAGAATGCAGTCTAAAAATGGGTATTCAAAACCTCTATTATGCCAATAATTGTGTTTAAC